>JALJCO010003218.1:0-140000 GCA_023101725.1 Atherinomorus stipes
CCTGGAACCTGAAACTGGTCCATGCTGGATCTGACGGGCCTGGAACCTGAAACTGGTCCATGCTTTGGACCTGAAGAACCTGAAACTGGTCCATGCTGGATCTTACAGGCCTGGAACCTGAAACTGGTCCATGCTGGATTGGAACCTGAAACTGGTCCATGCTGGATCTGATGGACAACCTGAAACTGGCCAGCGCCCTGGAACCTGAAACTGGTCCATGCTGGATCTGATGGACCTGGAACCTGAAACTGGTCCATGCTGGATCTGATGGGCCTGGAACCTGAAACTGGTCCATGCTGGATCTGATGGGCCTGGAACCTGAAACAGGTCCATGCTGGATCTGATGGGCCTGGAACCTGAAACTGGTCCATGCTGGATCTGATGGACCTGGAACCTGAAACTGGTCCATACTGGATCTGATGGACCTGGAACCTGAAACTGGTCCATACTGGATCTGATGGACCTGGAACCTGAAACTGGTCCATGCTGGATCTGATGGGCCTGGAACCTGAAACTGGTCCATGCTGGATCTGATGGACCTGGAACCTGAAACTGGTCCATACTGGATCTGATGGGCCTGGAACCTGAAACTGGTCCATGCTGGATCTGATGGACCTGGAACCTGAAACTGGTCCATGCTGGATCTGATGGGCCTGGAACCTGAAACTGGTCCATGCTGGATCTGATGGACCTGGAACCTGAAACTGGTCCATACTGGATCTGATGGACCTGGAACCTGAAACTGGTCCATGCTGGATCTGATGGACCTGGAACCTGAAACTGGTCCATGCTGGATCTGATGGACCTGGAACCTGAAACTGGTCCATGCTGGATCTGATGGACCTGGAACCTGAAACTGGTCCATGCTGGATCTGATGGGCCTGAAACCTGAAACTGGTCCATGCTGGATCTGATGGTTCTGGAACCTGAAACTGGTCCATGCTGGATCTGATGGACTTGGAACCTGAAACTGGTCCATGCTGGATCTGATGGACCTGGAACCTGAAACTGGTCCATGCTGGATCTGATGGACCTGGAACCTGAAACTGGTCCATGCTGGATCTGATGGACCTGGAACCTGAAACTGGTCCATGCTGGATCTGATGGACCTAGAACCTTAAACTGGTCCATGCTGGATCTGATGGACCTGGAACCTGAAACTGGTCCATGCTGGATCTGATGGACCTGGAACCTGAAACTGGTCCATGCTGGATCTGATGGACCTAGAACCTTAAACTGGTCCATGCTGGATCTGATGGACCTGGAACCTGAAACTGGTCCATGCTGGATCTGATGGGCCTGAAACCTGAAACTGGTCCATGCTGGATCTGATGGACCTGGAACCTGAAACTGGTCCATGCTGGATCTTACAGGCCTGGAACCTGAAACTGGTCCATGCTGGATCTTACAGGCCTGGAACCTGAAACTGGTCCATGCTGGATCTGACGGGCCTGGAACCTGAAACTGGTCCATGCTGGATCTAGTGGACCTGGAACCTGAAACTGGTCCATGCTGGATCTGATGGACCTAGAACCTTAAACTGGTCCATGCTGGATCTGATGGACCTGGAACCTGAAACTGGTCCATGCTGGATCTGATGGACCTGGAACCTGAAACTGGTCCATGCTGGATCTGATGGACCTGGAACCTGAAACTGGTCCATGCTGGATCTGATGGACCTGGAACCTGAAACTGGTCCATGCTGGATCTGATGGGCCTGGAACCTGAAACTGGTCCATGCTGGATCTGATGGACCTGGAACCTGAAACTGGTCCATACTGGATCTGATGGACCTGGAACCTGAAACTGGTCCATGCTGGATCTGATGGACCTGGAACCTGAAACTGGTCCATGCTGGATCTGATGGGCCTGGAACCTGAAACTGGTCCATGCTGGATCTGATGGACCTGGAACCTGAAACTGGTCCATACTGGATCTGATGGGCCTGGAACCTGAAACTGGTCCATGCTGGATCTGATGGACCTGGAACCTGAAACTGGTCCATGCTGGATCTGATGGGCCTGGAACCTGAAACTGGTCCATGCTGGATCTGATGGACCTGGAACCTGAAACTGGTCCATACTGGATCTGATGGACCTGGAACCTGAAACTGGTCCATGCTGGATCTGATGGACCTGGAACCTGAAACTGGTCCATGCTGGATCTGATGGACCTGGAACCTGAAACTGGTCCATGCTGGATCTGATGGACCTGGAACCTGAAACTGGTCCATGCTGGATCTGATGGGCCTGAAACCTGAAACTGGTCCATGCTGGATCTGATGGTTCTGGAACCTGAAACTGGTCCATGCTGGATCTGACGGACCTGGAACCTGAAACTGGTCCATGCTGGATCTGATGGACCTGGAACCTGAAACTGGTCCATGCTGGATCTGATGGACCTGGAACCTGAAACTGGTCCATGCTGGATCTGATGGACCTGGAACCTGAAACTGGTCCATGCTGGATCTGATGGACCTAGAACCTTAAACTGGTCCATGCTGGATCTGATGGACCTGGAACCTGAAACTGGTCCATGCTGGATCTGATGGACCTGGAACCTGAAACTGGTCCATGCTGGATCTGATGGACCTAGAACCTTAAACTGGTCCATGCTGGATCTGATGGACCTGGAACCTGAAACTGGTCCATGCTGGATCTGATGGGCCTGAAACCTGAAACTGGTCCATGCTGGATCTGATGGACCTGGAACCTGAAACTGGTCCATGCTGGATCTTACAGGCCTGGAACCTGAAACTGGTCCATGCTGGATCTTACAGGCCTGGAACCTGAAACTGGTCCATGCTGGATCTGACGGGCCTGGAACCTGAAACTGGTCCATGCTGGATCTAGTGGACCTGGAACCTGAAACTGGTCCATGCTGGATCTGACGGGCCTGGAACCTGAAACTGGTCCATGCTGGATCTTACAGGCCTGGAACCTGAAACTGGTCCATGCGTGATCTTACAGGCCTGGAACCTGAAACTGGTCCATGCTGGATCTGACGGGCCTGGAACCTGAAACTGGTCCATGCTGGATCTGACGGGCCTGGACCCTGAAACTGGTCCATGCTGGACCTGACGGGCCTGGAACCTGAAACTGGTCCATGCTGGACCTGACGGGCCTGGAACCTGAAACTGGTCCATGCTGGATCTGACGGGCCTGGAACCTGAAACTGGTCCATGCTGGATCTGATGGACCTGGAACCTGAAACTGGTCCATGCTGGATCTGACGGGCCTGGAACCTGAAACTGGTCCATGCTGGATCTGATGGGCCTGGAACCTGAAACTGGTCCATGCTGGATCTGATGGACCTGGAACCTGAAACTGGTCCATGCTGGATCTTACAGGCCTGGAACCTAAAACTGGTCCATGCTGGATCTGACGGGCCTGGAACCTGAAACTGGTCCATGCTGGATCTGATGGACCTGGAACCTGAAACTGGTCCATGCTGGATCTGACGGGCCTGGAACCTGAAACTGGTCCATGCTGGATCTGATGGACCTGGAACCTGAAACTGGTCCATGCTGGATCTGATGGACCTGGAACCTGAAACTGGTCCATGCTGGATCTGATGGGCCTGGAACCTGAAACTGGTCCATGCTGGATCTGACAGGCCTGGAACCTGAAACTGGTCCATGCTGGATCTTACAGGCCTGGAACCTGAAACTGGTCCATGCTGGATCTGACAGGCCTGGAACCTGAAACTGGTCCATGCTGGATCTTACAGGCCTGGAACCTGAAACTGGTCCATGCTGGATCTTACAGGCCTGGAACCTGAAACTGGTCCATGCTGAATCTGACAGGCCTGGAACCTGAAACTGGTCCATGCTGGATTGGAACCTGAAACTGGTCCATGCTGGGTCTGACGGGCCTGGAACCTGAAACTGGTCCATGCTGGATCTGATGGACCAGGAACCTGAAACTGGTCCATGCTGGATCTGACGGGCCTGGAACCTGAAACTGGTCCATGCTGGATCTGATGGACCTGGAACCTGAAACTGGTCCATGCTGGATCTTACAGGCCTGGAACCTGAAACTGGTCCATGCTGGATCTGACAGGCCTGGAACCTGAAACTGGTCCATGCTGGATCTTACAGGCCTGGAACCTGAAACTGGTCCATGCTGGATCTGACAGGCCTGGAACCTGAAACTGGTCCACGCTGGATTGGAACCTGAAACTGGTCCATGCTGGACCTGACGGGCCTGGAACCTGAAACTGGTCCATGCTGGATCTGATGGACCAGGAACCTGAAACTGGTCCATGCTGGATCTGACGGGCCTGGAACCTGAAACTGGTCCATGCTGGATCTGATGGACCTGGAACCTGAAACTGGTCCATGCTGGATCTTACAGGCCTGGAACCTGAAACTGGTCCATGCTGGATTGGAACCTGAAACTGGTCCATGCTGGATCTGATGGACCTGGAACCTGAAACTGGTCCATGCTGGATCTGACGGGCCTGGAACCTGAAACTGGTCCATGCTGGATCTGACGGGCCTGGAACCTGAAACTGGTCCATGCTGGATTGGAACCTGAAACTGGTCCATGCTGGATCTGATGGACCTGGAACCTGAAACTGGTCCATGCTGGATCTGACGGGCCTGGAACCTGAAACTGGTCCATGCTGGATCTGATGGACCTGGAACCTGAAACTGGTCCATGCTGGATCTGACGGGCCTGGAACCTGAAACTGGTCCATGCTGGATCTGATGGGCCTGGAACCTGAAACTGGTCCATGCTGGATCTGATGGACCTGGAACCTGAAACTGGTCCATGCTGGATCTTACAGGCCTGGAACCTAAAACTGGTCCATGCTGGATCTGACGGGCCTGGAACCTGAAACTGGTCCATGCTGGATCTGATGGACCTGGAACCTGAAACTGGTCCATGCTGGATCTGACGGGCCTGGAACCTGAAACTGGTCCATGCTGGATCTGATGGACCTGGAACCTGAAACTGGTCCATGCTGGATCTGATGGACCTGGAACCTGAAACTGGTCCATGCTGGATCTGATGGGCCTGGAACCTGAAACTGGTCCATGCTGGATCTGACAGGCCTGGAACCTGAAACTGGTCCATGCTGGATCTTACAGGCCTGGAACCTGAAACTGGTCCATGCTGGATCTGACAGGCCTGGAACCTGAAACTGGTCCATGCTGGATCTTACAGGCCTGGAACCTGAAACTGGTCCATGCTGGATCTTACAGGCCTGGAACCTGAAACTGGTCCATGCTGAATCTGACAGGCCTGGAACCTGAAACTGGTCCATGCTGGATTGGAACCTGAAACTGGTCCATGCTGGGTCTGACGGGCCTGGAACCTGAAACTGGTCCATGCTGGATCTGATGGACCAGGAACCTGAAACTGGTCCATGCTGGATCTGACGGGCCTGGAACCTGAAACTGGTCCATGCTGGATCTGATGGACCTGGAACCTGAAACTGGTCCATGCTGGATCTTACAGGCCTGGAACCTGAAACTGGTCCATGCTGGATTGGAACCTGAAACTGGTCCATGCTGGATCTGATGGACCTGGAACCTGAAACTGGTCCATGCTGGATCTGACGGGCCTGGAACCTGAAACTGGTCCCTGCTGGATCTGACGGGCCTGGAACCTGAAACTGGTCCATGCTGGATCTGATGGACCTGGAACCTGAAACTGGTCCATGCTGGATCTTACAGGCCTGGAACCTGAAACTGGTCCATGCTGGATCTGACAGGCCTGGAACCTGAAACTGGTCCATGCTGGATCTTACAGGCCTGGAACCTGAAACTGGTCCATGCTGGATCTGACAGGCCTGGAACCTGAAACTGGTCCACGCTTGATTGGAACCTGAAACTGGTCCATGCTGGATCTGACGGGCCTGGAACCTGAAACTGGTCCATGCTGGATCTGATGGACCAGGAACCTGAAACTGGTCCATGCTGGATCTGACGGGCCTGGAACCTGAAACTGGTCCATGCTGGATCTGATGGACCTGGAACCTGAAACTGGTCCATGCTGGATCTTACAGGCCTGGAACCTGAAACTGGTCCATGCTGGATTGGAACCTGAAACTGGTCCATGCTGGATCTGATGGACCTGGAACCTGAAACTGGTCCATGCTGGATCTGACGGGCCTGGAACCTGAAACTGGTCCATGCTGGATCTGACGGGCCTGGAACCTGAAACTGGTCCATGCTGGATTGGAACCTGAAACTGGTCCATGCTGGATCTGATGGACCTGGAACCTGAAACTGGTCCATGCTGGATCTTACAGGCCTGGAACCTGAAACTGGTCCATGCTGGATTGGAACCTGAAACTGGTCCATGCTGGATCTGATGGACCAGGAACCTGAAACTGGTCCATGCTGGATCTGACGGGCCTGGAACCTGAAACTGGTCCATGCTGGATCTTACAGGCCTGGAACCTGCAACTGGTCCATGCTGGATCTGACAGGCCTGGAACCTGAAACTGGTCCATGCTGGATCTTACAGGCCTGGAACCTGAAACTGGTCCATGCTGGATCTGATGGGCCTGGAACCTGAAACTGGTCCATGCTGGATCTGATGGGCCTGGAACCTGAAACTGGTCCATGCTGGATCTGATGGACCTGGAACCTGAAACTGGTCCATACTGGATCTGATGGACCTGGAACCTGAAACTGGTCCATGCTGGATCTGATGGACCTGGAACCTGAAACTGGTCCATGCTGGACCTGATGGGCCTGGAACCTGAAACTGGTCCATGCTGGATCTGATGGACCTGGAACCTGAAACTGGTCCATGCTGGATTGGAACCTGAAACTGGTCCATGCTGGATCTGATGGACCTGGAACCTGAAACTGGTCCATGCTGGACCTGATGGGCCTGGAACCTGAAACTGGTCCATGCTGGATCTGATGGACCTGGAACCTGAAACTGGTCCATGCTGGACCTGATGGGCCTGGAACCTGAAACTGGTCCATGCTGGATCTGATGGACCTGGAACCTGAAACTGGTCCATGCTGGATCTGACGGGCCTGGAACCTGAAACTGGTCCATGCTGGATCTGACGGGCCTGGAACCTGAAACTGGTCCATGCTGGATTGGAACCTGAAACTGGTCCATGCTGGATCTGATGGACCTGGAACCTGAAACTGGTCCATGCTGGATCTTACAGGCCTGGAACCTGAAACTGGTCCATGCTGGATTGGAACCTGAAACTGGTCCATGCTGGATCTGATGGACCAGGAACCTGAAACTGGTCCATGCTGGATCTGACGGGCCTGGAACCTGAAACTGGTCCATGCTGGATCTTACAGGCCTGGAACCTGCAACTGGTCCATGCTGGATCTGACAGGCCTGGAACCTGAAACTGGTCCATGCTGGATCTTACAGGCCTGGAACCTGAAACTGGTCCATGCTGGATCTGATGGGCCTGGAACCTGAAACTGGTCCATGCTGGACCTGATGGGCCTGGAACCTGAAACTGGTCCATGCTGGATCTGATGGACCTGGAACCTGAAACTGGTCCATGCTGGATCTGATGGACCTGGAACCTGAAACTGGTCCATGCTGGACCTGATGGGCCTGGAACCTGAAACTGGTCCATGCTGGATCTGATGGACCTGGAACCTGAAACTGGTCCATGCTGGATTGGAACCTGAAACTGGTCCATGCTGGATCTGATGGACCTGGAACCTGAAACTGGTCCATGCTGGACCTGATGGGCCTGGAACCTGAAACTGGTCCATGCTGGATCTGATGGACCTGGAACCTGAAACTGGTCCATGCTGGACCTGATGGGCCTGGAACCTGAAACTGGTCCATGCTGGATCTGATGGACCTGGAACCTGAAACTGGTCCATGCTGGTCCTGACGGGCCTGGAACCTGAAACTGGTCCATGCTGGATCTGATGGACCTGGAACCTGAAACTGGTCCATGCTGGATCTTACAGGCCTGGAACCTGAAACTGGTCCATGCTGGATCTGACGGGCCTGGAACCTGCTGGTAGAATGAGTTTTTAAACTGAGACGGAGACAGAACCAGACCCTGACAGACGGACCGGGTGAAGGTTTAGCGGCAGAGCCGGTCCTCAGGTCCTCACATGAAGACTGAAATGTCCCCGTATGCAAATGCTTCACTGTTACAGCTCTCAGCTTTCAGCCCGGTCCACGCTGAACCTGCGAGGAGGATTTCCGTCTTCACCTCCGTCTTTCTGCTTCTGCTCATCATTAAGAAATAAATGTTTATAGCAGAATCTAAAATAAGGACACCATCAGCGGTGGATTGGTTCCCCGTGCGACTTCCTTCATTATGCTGCGCTCCTCTCTGCTGGGAGTGAAATCTCCGGGGAGAACGGAGGCTTCGGAGGAGGAGGACAGTGGTGTTTCCACGGTAACTACGGGTAGCTCTCTCAGGTGGATGAGATGCTCATCAGGGGAATTGATGAAGGGACACGAGGCTGTAAGTGAAGGAAGGGAAAGGATGGACGACAACGAGGTTTTTAGAGGATCGTAACGAGCCGTCACATCTGATGGAAACATCCCAGAGATGTTAGAAAACCTCCAGCCCCAACAAAAGTGTTGGAATCTCTGACTTTTTAGCCCCTAATGGCTAATCCAAGTGTCCTGAGTGGGTAGCGTCCAGAATTTAGTCGAAACGATGTCATTAAGTAGATTTTTAGAGTCTAAACAGTACTACATCAGTACTACATCAGTACTACATCGCATCTCCTGTGAGGTGCACATTCATGAAACTACAGAACCTGCGGCAGACGAGATCGCGCGTTCTCTTTTTCTTTCTTTCTTTGTTTTAAATCAACATCAACCCCTCTTGGACCCTCTTGTGTTTGTCTGCAGCTCTGTCGCTCTTAGCACAATGTAAACAGTGAATTTCTTCTTCTACGCTTGTATTATCGGCAGAGTAGGCTCTGAACGCCGAGGCTTCCGTAGTTTCATGAACGCGCATATGCGCGCTTCGTGAAAGTAAGATGTTCTACTGTTTAGGCTCTAAAAATCTACTAAATGACGTCATTTCCAGTAAATTCTGGACGCTACCCACTCAGGACACTTGGATCACATTGGACGAGCAGTCTGGAGGAATATTGACACGTTTTTGTGGACTTTTATGGACCTTTTTGGCTCGGACCCCGGTGAACTCCATTATATGAAAGTTGGGGGGGGACGAGAAGCCTTCCTGATCACCGGCTGCATTTGAGATATTAAAAAAGTGCTGCAGAGTCTTTCTCACCATGAGGGGAAGTGGAAAATAAAGTTACATCATTCTGTGGGTGGACTATTCCTTTAAGACAAATGCATCTTCTTTCAAGAAATCTTATAAGAAAATTCCACTTGTTCCATCGGCAGATATTTTTTACAACCAAACAAAAAATGTTCTCTTACTTATTGTAAGAGTGGCCAAGATTTTTCTGCTTGTAATAAGCAGTTCAATGTGTGTGTGTGTGTGTGTGTGTGTGTGTGTGTGTGTGTGTGTGTGTGTGTGTGTGTGTGTGTGTGTGTGTGTGTGTGTGTGTGTCCCAAACAAATGACTTCACTCACTCTGAAACCAGAGCTGAGCTGTAACGTGAACAAACTAAAATTGGTTTGGTGTCGGCCAATCAGGGCTGAGGAGGTGCTGATGTAAAAGGGGCAGTAGAAACTGGTTGGGGGGTTCTGGGTGGAGCCTTCCTTGATGGATTTGCATAAGAAAGGCCGAGTTAATTAGGAGTGACAGACCTGCGGGGGGCTACGGCAAAAGAGCGATGACAGAAAATGATAGATCTGGTGTAATATTTTTATTTTTATTAGTTTATAAAGATTTTGACATTCAAATATATGCAAAGTATGCTGTACCTAAATACTACAAAAAAATTATCAAAGTGAAAAAAAAATATGTGTGGGGTGGCCAGCTTGTTGTTCGGGGGCTCTGGCCACCCCCTTGGGGGCGTCCTTGTTCTAGACTTCATTTAACCTTTAAAGGTGAAGAAATGACTCCTGCAGTTTCATCTGTAGTCCAGAACAACGCAGTTACAGTCCTGGTTCGGTTCCTGAACATGTCGCTGCCTCCGTGTGGCGTTCAGGAACGTTCTTCAATCGTTGAGTCAAAATCCAGGAGGACGACGGAAGTCTGTTCTGGATTCAGTTTTAGTGTGAAAGGTCGAGTATGAGATCCTGGATGAACAGATCCAGATCCATCATCCATATTCATACTCATGTGTGTCCCCCCAGCTTTAGTTTGTTGCCTTTACAAGGGCTCCAGGCCTCTGGGTGCACGATTCAGGGGGAGGGTGAAGGCCATTGAGTTTGAATCACCTTTCAGTCATTCATTTAAGGGATGAGGTGGTATTTTTCAGTCCTGTCCACTCCACAGGAAATAAGAATTTTATTTTTATGTTGGAGTGTTTAATTATTTGGCTGCAGTTGGGGGGTTGAAGGGGATTGTAAGCAACTAACTCCTGGAAAACATCTCCTTCCTGCCTGTATGCCAACTCTCAGCCAACACTGACACCAAGTGGCCGTCTGTGGTACTGCACCACACCTGAGCCTCATCCTCACCTGTCTGAGTCAGTGAGCACCTACAGGCGTCCTCAAAATTATTCATATTATTTATTATTCATGACAGAAAAGCGAATATCATTTCTTGTTTAAAAAAAATTAATATATATAATAATAATGTGTGCAGATGTACAGTTGTCCGGAAATTTTTCATACCCTGCAATTAAAGAAGAGGCTACATTGACAACAGTAATTCAAGTAAGAAGAAATTAAAGAAACAAATAATAAATAAAAATTTACAAAATTATGATTTAGTGAAATAAGATGTTGCCTTTGAAGTGTGGTTGTAAATAATAATAATTTAAAAATAAACAAACATACCTGCTCCAAACACATTAGAGCATCTTTCCCATGAACGTGGACCAGCATACCAGTCAGCAGGTGCAGACGCCTGATTGGACGTTACAGAAAACAGCTGATTGCAGTGATTGAATCAAAGTGTTGCTCGACAACATTTTAGCTTCAGAGCCCCATCACGCTTGTTTACTTGTTTTATTTTTCTGTGTTTGTTTTTATATTTCTTTAGAAAAACATATTTAATGAAACAGGATATTTATTTTGAATTTAGGCGGGAAAAAATAATAAAAAAAAATAGAACAGAAATGTCCCAGATACATTAGAGAGTGGATCAACATACCTGTGTTCAACAAATGTTTAGCCCCATCATGCTTGTTTACTTGTTTTATTTTTTGTGTGTCTGTTTTTAATATTTCTGTTGAACCACAATTCAAAATTAATATCATGATTTTCATGGAATTTTTATTTATTATAACTTTTGTCGGTTTCATCGTATTTCACAGACAGCTGATTTTTTTCCTTCTTTAATTGGAGGTCATGAGTCATTTTGAGGACGACTGTCTGCAGCTGCTGCACAGATCGATGCTGACGAGTCACCGCTCCACATTCCTGCTTTTTTATCTCACATGCTCAGACGCAGCAGCTGATTTAGGAAGTGACATCGTGATAAAGTTGCTCCTTTATTTACAGAAACAAAGAGCTGGGAGGTAAGCCAGGCCAGTTTTTCTGCATTTTCCCGTCACCTGTCAGCAGAAGCGAAGAATCTGGAGCAGAGAACAACAGCTTTGTGACACAGCGGAAAATATTTCCAATAATCTGGTTAATTTACAGATGAAAACTTTACATTAACCAACAAAGTAAAATGTTCCAAAATGTTTCATGTTTTTTCATTAGATTAATTTAAATTAAGTTTATTAAATCTAATTAATTATTTAGTTGAAATCTATTTTATTTGTTTCATTTTTTTTGCATTACAGAACTTTTTTCTTTGTTTCTACTTTTTTTTAATCTGTATCATGTTTTTTTTTTTTTTTTACTTTTCATGCTTTAATTGGAATATTTTCATATTTCATGATCAGATATTATTTTTTCTCCAAAAATGGAAACAAAAAAATAAAACAAAAAAATTTAAAAAAATTTAAAAAAATAAAAAAATAAAAAAATGGAAACAAAGCGAAACAAAAGCAAACCAGAAAACAAAACAAACATATATATATATATATATATATATATATATATGTGTGTGTGTATTTATATAATTTTTATACAAATATATAATTATAATGTTGAATTTTAGCTCTGTTTCTTGTCTGTGATTTTTATCAAAATATTCATTCTTTTATTTAGATTTCTTTCATCTGTTATTGCATTTTTATATTAAATATAAACATTAAATGCAGAATTTTCACAGCTTTTTGTGGTTTTTTTTTTCAGATAATGCATTCTGTATTTTGCTGCATCATCTTTTTATTTTCATTTTTGTTGCTGACAGATCCTGAAGAAGACGTGTGATCAGAACTGTGATGTTGGCGGTTTTCCGGCTCTGCAGGCTTTGATTTCAGCCTCCTGCTCGGATCTGGTTTGTCCTTCTCAGAAAAGGCGTCTGTGTTTATTCGTCCGTCTGTTTCAACGTTGCCACAGAAACCTGCTGCAACCTGAATTTCACGTTGAACTCGGGACACGCCAGGAATGTTTCCTTCAGCTCTGCAGCCTGATCACTCCTGTCTGAGCTCAGGCCTCCGACATAACGACGCAGAAATCCTCCCAGTGACTCCTCAGAACTCCAGATTTCAGATTTAAACTAAATAACTTGTTCTTTGTCTTGGTTGTGCGAGACTTGGGCTTTGGGAGGAGGCAGAGGGAACGCCCGGAGCTGTCAGGAAGACGGATTCACTCAGGACGAAGCTTCAGGCTTTTCAACATGTATGGAGCCAATTATCCCGGTAAGAGACGCTTCGGAGACGTTCAGGGTCAGAGGATGAAAACATTCCCTTCAGTTTGATGGAAAACAGGTCAGTTTGGAGGTTTTTCTTCACCTCTGACTTGTTTTTCATCATTTACTCAGCAGATATTTGGACTGCAGGGTTGTTGTGGTGGAAGCTGCTGTCAGCCTCCAGCAGGAGTCACTCCTGTAGATCTCAGCTGCACGTCGACCTGCAGAGGCTGATGACAGAAAACTGCAGCTTCTTCTCGTCTCTGCAGGGTTTCACCTGCAGAACATCTCTGTTTTCAGCTTCCAGAGTGTCAGTTTCTTTCCTTAACTGATGCTGAGATGTAGACCTGAAAAAAAGAATCATCATGTTTTCTGACGGATCTAAACTTTTGGAACATGAACCTTCAGCTTTTATAAACAGATGTGCTGTCTGACAGTGAACTGACAGATAAACTCATCAGGACAGAGGAATTGTGGGATATGAAGTCATTCACAGTCTTCCTCAAAATTATTCATACCTTATAATTATAGAAAAGGCTAAATTCACAACAGTAATTCAAATAACTAAAGACATTAATATTAAATAAAAATTTACAAAATTATAATTCAATTAAATAAAATATTGCTTGTGAATTGTGATGTAATAATTTCTTTTTTAAAAAGAAAAAAAAATGTCCCAGACACATCACAGCACATTTCCCATGAAGACCTTATCATGCTTTTTTGCTTGTTTTTATTTCTTCTGTGTTTATTTGTAATATTTCTTTCGAATTACAATTCAAAATCAATGTTATGATTTTCACAGAATTTTTATTTATTATTACTTTTGTCAATTTCATCTTATTTCACTGACAGCTGATTTTTTTCCTTCTTTAATTGGAGGTTATGAATCATTTTTAGGATGCCTGTCTGAATGTCGCCCCCTGCTGGTAGTCAGAGAGAATGCAGCTCTCAGGCTTCTCTGTCACATGTGGAGGAAAACTCCATCTTTTCTCTCCGTCCTGGAGTTTTTCATCCGGTTTAGAGACGGGGGCTCGGGGTTTCATCACTGAGGGGGGGGCAGGATGAGCCATGTAAAAACAGACACCAGTCAGATCGGAATGTTTTATAGCTCAGCTTCATTAATGAGACTAAAACAAGCACAAACCGAAGAATGAATTTATTTTTCAGTGTGTTCAGAGCAGGAAGCAAGGTACAGGTAACAGGAGGACGGGTGAACAGGTAAACAGGAGAACAGGTAAATAGGTGAACAGGTAAAAAGGAGAACAGGTAAACAGGAGAGCATGTTGGCAGTAGGTTTCTTCTCTGCGTCTTTTTCCACTCACTTTTTTGCACCTTGATTAAATTAATATTTTTAATCAATTTTTTAGATATTTAAGTCTGAAAAGTTGAATTTTGGAATGTGAACCCTGTAAATGGGATTAAAGTGTTTCTTTTAATCTTTATTTAGCACAAATAGGATCAAATAAACAGGAAGTCATCCAAAATGAGCATAATTATGTGCAAGGAAGACAGAAAAGAAACACGGGTTAATGAGGAGTCCTGCAGGTGCAAATGAGCTGTTTTTATTCGAACTTCCTGGAACAGTGCGACGCTGTAAAGGGAATGTTCTACGCCTGCTTCCCGGTACGTCGTCCGGCTGCTTCCTGGGACCAGCAGGTCGCACAAGTTCCACCTGTTAATGAGGTTGAAGGAGGCGCTGGCCTCAGACCTCCTCCTGGAGACGTCTGCAGCTCCAGACCAAACATTCCTGCTCAGAGACGCAGTTTCTGTGGTAGAACAGAGGATGCACTGCAAAAACTCAAAGCTTACCAGGTAGATTTTTCTCATTTAAAATGTCTCATCACACTCAAAATAAGACAAAATTACTTAAAGAGAAACATTTCAGTGAGATACAGGAACTTGTTTTTAGGCGATTCAAGAAATCTTATCGAGAAAACTTCACTAAAAAAATAATAAATAATAATAAAAAAATATTGGCCGCTCTTAAAATAAGTTTAAAAAATAATTTATTCATTTTTTTAGCTTGTAATAAGCAAAAAATAAAAAATAAAAATTCTGCCAATGGCATAAGTAAAATTTTAATCTTGATAAGATTTCTTGAAATAAGATGCATCGCTTTAAAACAAGATCTTTTATCTCACTTTAATGTTTCTCTTTATGTGATTTTGTCTTATTTTGAGCGTAATGAGATATTTTGACTAGAACCCCGTACCAAAAAGTAGTATTATGCTTTAAGTATACTCATTTTAAACTTTAAATAAGACAGTATACTTTCAGTTTACTATTTATGTACTTGTCAGAAATATACATAACAAAGTTTACTTGGCATTTACACATAAATATACTAGAAGTTTAACATATTTAGCCTATACTTACATTTAAACTTTTGAACAATATACTTTAATAGTAGTACATTCATAGTACATTTTCAAACCTACTCAGAGTTTAAATGTTACTGGATCATTTGGTGGAGCCAAAAAAAAAAACACCGGAATCTATTTTTGACAGAAATTTTGTAATATTTATTTTACTCAGCATTAAAGGTGGAGTACAAGTATAATAAGGTGATTTTCAGTATATTTGAAAAAGTATTTTTAAACACTAAACGGTGTACTATAAGTGTATTATCAGTAAACTCATAGCAAACCTAAAAAGTTACTTTCTGTATACTTAAAAGTTGACTACTTTCTTAAAGTAAAAGGGCACTGAGAAGTTCACTGCTAAAAAACTAACAGTATACAGTACATAGAATAATACTTTTAGTATACTTAAATGTGTACTTTGTAAGAGTAAAAGTAAGGTTTAAGTGTTAGTACGAGTAAACTAACAGTATACCTAGAAGTGTACTTTCAATATACTTTAAAGAGTACTTTCTAAAAGTAAAAGTAAGCTTGAAGTTTTAGTACAACTACACTAATAGTATACCTAGAGGATTACTTTTAGTTTACTTAGATGTGTACTTTGTAAGAGCAAAAGAAAGCTTTAAGTGTTGGTACGCACATGGTGGGGGGGTGGCTTGTGGTAATGTCGCGGGCTTTGACGGGGGGGACCTGGGTTCGAGTCCCTGTCACAGGTGAGCAAGGTCCTTAACCCCCCCCCCCCAATTGCTCCCTGATACCTACAGAGATGGTGAAATACAGAAACCCTCATTTCCCCTCAGGGATCATAACAGTATCTAAAAAAAAATTACATAAATAAACTAACAGTATACGTAGAAGTATAGTTTAAAGTGTACTTTCTAAATATAAAAGTAAGCTTGAAGTTTTAGTACAAGTACACTTACAGTATACGAGAATATTACTTTAAGTATACTTAAAAGTATACTTTCAAATACTTAAACTGGGCCAATTTAGTCCCAAGAAGTACGTAGTACACTGATATCAGTGTACTTTGTAAATAAAAGTACACTTGAGGGATAAACTTTAGTATACTTGAGTATACTTAATGACGTGTACTTAAGGAATACTTTTTGGTTTGGGAATGAGAAAAACGAACCTGGTTAGATCTGAGTTTTTGCAGAGAAAATGAGACGAGAAAACTCCGAAACAGGAGGCCTTTAACGCCGCACCCTGAAGCCGACGCAGATCCCTCCTCTTGCTTTTCCCTCAGGAGAGAATGCAGAGCTTTGTTGTTGTTGTTGTTTGGGACGGTTTTGTTTTTGTTTGTTGTGCAGAAGCAGCTGGTTTCTGCAGATTAAATAATCCTCTCATGTCCTGATTGACAAGCTAAAGAATCAGGATCAAGTTTGTCTTAAATCTGATAGAAAACTTTTCATTTAAAGACACAAAACGGAACTTTTAGCAGTTTTCTCAGTGACCCCCCCTATCGGCGACTAAACTAGCATCCATCTTGTATCATACCTGCACCGTGATTCACTCCAGCCAGTAAAAGAAAGTCTGATCTTGACTCTTGTTCTGTCCCTTCCTCTCTTCCTCTTCCTCTCTTCCTCCTGTAATGTTTCTTTACCGAATCCGACATGAACTGCATTCAAAACACTCGCGATGTTGATACCTGGTTTACATCCGGTTGCTAGTGAGTGACGCGGTGCTGCAACCAATAGTCGGCTGCAACGTCACGGTCGCGTCCCGGATGGGAATCTTATGCTGCGTTCCATTTTCCTCGGAACTGGGAAGTGGGAACTGGGGGGTGACGTCACACCCGACCAACTTGCGTTCCAGCTCACTGGTCGGAAAACCAGTTAGCAACCTAGCAAAACAACGTGTTTGCTAAGGCTATTGTTATTAGCCGTTGTTGGCACAGCTGGTGTTGTAGTTCACATATACCACATGAAAAATGTGAATTACGCTGCAGCAGCTTCCCCCTACATCTGTATAAACCAATACTACGTGTACGATTGATTTATGCAACAAAATATTAGTAAGAAGTGTAAATAAATGTAACATTACAGAAGCTTCTAAAACTGCTAACACAGGGCGCGGCCATCTTTAAATCTGAACTCAGAGCTGCGAGAGTTGTCCGACTTTCCGAGTGGGAAATCCGACTTCAGGGGGGCGTTCCAGTTGAAACTTCCTACTCGGAACTGGGAATTTCCCACTTCCGAGTTCAAATGGAACGCAGCATTACATAGTGCTGTTTCTGAGCCCCGGGACGCCTCTGGGCAGTGACGGCTCGAAAATGCGCAAAATGAATGTTGGTGTGCCGAAAAACGAGTCAGAAACGCAGATTTTTAAGGTCTAAAAGTTACGTTGTGTGTCTTTAATCTATTTCAAACATATTTTGATATTTACGTCTGACACACAGCCGGCAGGAGTACAAATGTTTACTCCGATGCTACACATCCTCTATTTCACCATAAATCTTTAAAAACAAAACCAAAGCACCGTGCCCATTCTTCTCCTGGATTATGTCATTTCACGTGTAGCTACGGTGGAGAAGTCGACACCCTGTGGCTCCCTGACAGGAAAGCTAACTGGTTTTAACTGGTTAACTGGTTAACTGGTTAACTGGTTAGGTCAGAAAACCTGAGAGGAGGAGCTCATCAAACCTGCAGGAACGCAGTGTTCAGATGGAGGAAGATCATTTAAAAGAAGAATGAATAAAAAATTATAACACATCAGCTTCATATTTCACTGCAAAAACTTAAATCTTACCAAGTAGATTTTTCTCATTTCTACTCAAAATATCATCACACTCAGAATAAGACAAAATCACCTAAAAAGAAACATTTCAGTGAGATAAAGGAACTTGTTTTAAGGAAATGCATCTTATTTTAAGAAATCTTATCAAGAAAATTTTGCTTATTCTATTTGCAGAATGTTTTCTTATTACAAGAAAAAATATATATATTCTTTTTTTTTTTTTACTTATTTCAAGAATGGCCAAGATTTTATTTTATTTTTTTATTTTTTTTTGCTTGTAATAAACAAAAACATTCTGCCAGTAGAACAAGCAAAATTTTCTTAATACGATTCTTTTTAAAGAAGATGCATTTGTCTTAAAACAGGTTCCTTTATGTCACTGAAATGTTTCTCTTCAGGCGATTTTGTCTTATTTTGAGCGTGATGAGATATTTTGGCTGGAAATGAGAAAACCATACTTGCTTTGAGTTTTTGCAGTGTTCCTTATCCAGCGTTGTCACATGAACATAAAATGCGATGTCATATCTGCACACTGACAAAAGCTTTTCTGCAAGTGGAGTCCTTTTGTTTGCGGTTGTTTCCTGCAGGGCCAGCGCATGTTTGCATGTTTCTGAGTAAAATCGGGGATCTGAGGCTGAGATGAGGCAGATTGTGACTGAGGAACAGCTGCAGCATGGACCAGGTCTGCAGGACAGTTTAGACCGTCATTCGTTCCAGGAAGTTAAACCACAACTGTTTGTTTCTGTTGTACGTGAAGTCATGTGAGTTAATGAAAAACACGCGATTAAACCTCTGAGACAACAAGCGACAGGAGCAGGTCTGAACAGGACTGAAGACCAGGAACCAGCTGGAACGTCTGAGCACAGATCAGAATATCAGAATAAACAGAGTTTGAACACAGACAGCAGGTACACGAACAAACAGACTCAGTGGGAAAGTTTTCTTTTTCCTCATTTATTGTGTAACTCGGAAAATGACAGAAATGCTAAAAGAGCCGCTAAGAAGGCAAAAACTATCCTGGAGGACCCACGGCCCCCACACGCAGAGTTTAGACTCTGCTTATGTTAGAAAGGCCAAATCTAACAGATACCTGAGGTCAGGCGTCCCATCAGCTGTTAGTTTTTAAAATATGTTATAGGTACTCGATGCCATTGCTTACATTGTGTTGTTGGGCTTTTTAAATAAATCATAGACAATTGCTGCCTCTTACATTGTTTTTTTTTTTTTAAAGTATACAGTGTCTTATTGTATTTATTCTTACTTTTTTATCTCACTGTCCATGATGTGATGTAATCCACAAGTTAGTATGTTTTTCTTCTTGTTTGCTTGATTCTGTGTGTGTAAGCTATTATAAAGCTAACGTACCAGCTTTCCATCATCACGCTCATTTGTATCACGTAACGGAACAGCCCCCCGTTGGAAAGCTGCCCTGCTAACGTCTTGTTTCGTTGAAGTACGCACGGACACTTTAGTGACAGACCAGGATGAGAAGAGATGAGAAACCTCAGTTTTCTATCAGATGATCTGGGGCATAAATGTGATAGTTCTGATAACTAAACTCCAGACGGGGAGTTCTAGGAACTGGTCCTAGATCCTCTCTGATTCTAGATCCTCTCTGATCCTAGAACCTCTCTGATCCTAGATCCTCTCTGATCCTAGATCCTCTCTGATCCTAGAACCTCTCTGATCTTAGATCCTCTCTGATCCTAGAACCTCTCTGATCCTAGATCCTCTCTGATCCTAGAACCCCTCTGATCCTAGAACCTCTCTGATCCTAGAACCTCTCTGATCCTAGATCCTCTCTGATCCTAGATCCTCTCTGATCCTAGAACCTCTCTGATCCTGGAACCTCTCTGATCCTAGAACCTCTCTGATCCTAGATCCTCTCTGATTCTGGAACCTCTCTGATCCTAGACCCTCTCTGATCCTAGACCCTCTCTGATCCTAGATCCTCTCTGATCCTAGATCCTCTCTGATCCTAGAACCTCTCTGATCCTAGAACCTCTCTGATCCTAGAACCTCTCTGATCCTGGAACCTCTCTGATTCTGGATCCTCTCTGATCCTAAATCCTCTCTGATCCTAGATCCTCTCTGATCCTAGATCCTCTCTGATCCTAGAACCTCTCTGATCCTAGATCCTCTCTGATCCTAGATCCTCTCTGATCCTAGAACCTCTCTGATCCTAGATCCTCTCTGATCCTAGATCCTCTCTGATCCTAGAACCTCTCTGATCCTAGAACCTCTCTGATCCTAGAACCTCTCTGATCCTAGAACCTCTCTGATCCTGGAACCTCTCTGATCATAGACCCTCTCTGATCTTAGAACCTCTCTGATCCCAGAACCTCTCTGATCCTAGAACCTCTCTGATCCTAGATCTTCTCTGATCCTAGAACCTCTCTGGTCCTAGATCCTCTCTGGTCCTAAAACCTCTCTGATCCTAGATCCTCTCTGATCCTAGATCCTCTCTGATCCTAGATCTTCTCTGATCCTAGAACCTCTCTGATCCTAGATCCTCTCTGATCCTAGAACCTCTCTGATCCTAGAACCTCTCTGATCCTAGATCCTCTCTGATCCTAAATCCTCTCTGATCCTAGATCCTCTCTGAGCCCAGAACCTCTCTGATCCTAGATCCTCTCTGATCCCAGAACCTCTCTGATCCTAGAACATCTCTGATCCTACATCCTCTCTGATCCTAGATCCTCTCTGATTCTAGATCCTCTCTGATCCTAGATCCTCTCTGATCCTAAAACCTCTCTGATCCTAGAACCTCTCTGATCCTCTCTGATCCTAGAACCTCTCTGATCCTAGAACCTCTCTGATCCTAGATCCTCTCTGATCCTAGAACCTCTCTGATCCTAGATCCTCTCTGATCCTAAAACCTCTCTGATCCTAAAACCTCTCTGATCCTAAAACCTCTCTGATCCTAGACCCTCTCTGATTCTAGAACCTCTCTGATCCTAGAACCTCTCTGATCCTGGAACCTCTCTGATTCTGGAACCTCTCTGATCCTAGAACCTCTCTGATCTTAGATCCTCTCTGATCCTAGATCCTCTCTGATCCTAGATCCTCTCTGATTCTAGAACCTCTCTGATCCTAGATCCTCTCTGATTCTAGAACCTCTCTGATCCTAGAACCTCTCTGATCCTGGAACCTCTCTGATCCTAGAACCTCTCTGATCCTAGATCCTCTCTGATCCTAGATCCTCTCTGATTCTAGAACCTCTCTGATCCTAGATCCTCTCTGATCCTAGAACCTCTCTGATCCTAGATCCTCTCTGATTCTAGAACCTCTCTGATCCTAGAACCTCTCTGATCCTGGAACCTCTCTGATCCTAGAACCTCTCTGATCCTAGAACCTCTCTGATCCTAGATCCTCTCTGATCCTAGAACCTCTCTGATCCTAGAACCTCTCTGATCCTAGATCCTCTCTGATTCTAGAACCTCTCTGATCCTAGATCCTCTCTGATTCTAGAACCTCTCTGATCCTAGAACCTCTCTGATCCTGGAACCTCTCTGATCCTAGAACCTCTCTGATCCTAGATCTCTCTCTGATCCTAGATCCTCTCTGATCCTAGAACCTCTCTGATCCTAGATCCTCTCTGATCCTAGAACCTCTCTGATCCTAGATCCTCTCTGATCCTAGAACCTCTCTGATCCTAGATCCTCTCTGATCCTAGATCCTCTCTGATCCTAGAACCTCTCTGATCCTGGAACCTCTCTGATCCTAGAACCTCTCTGATCCTAGATCCTCTCTGATCTAAGAACCTCTCTGATCCCAGAACCTCTCTGATTCTGGAACCTCTCTGATCCTAGAACCTCTCTGATCCTAGATCCTCTCTGATCCTAGAACCTCTCTGATCCTAGAACCTCTCTGATCCCAGAACCTCTCTGATCCTACATCCTCTCTGATCCTAGATCCTCTCTGATTCTAGATCCTCTCTGATCCTAGATCCTCTCTGATCCTAAAACCTCTCTGATCCTAGAACCTCTCTGATCCTCTCTGATCCTAGATCCTCTCTGATCCTAGAACCTCTCTGATCCTAGAACCTCTCTGATCCTAGATCCTCTCTGATCCTAAAACCTCTCTGATCCTAAAACCTCTCTGATCCTAGATCCTCTCTGATCCTAGATCCTCTCTGATCCTAGAACCTCTCTGATCCTCTCTGATCCTCTCTGATCCTAGAACCTCTCTGATCCTAGAACCTCTCTGATCCTCTCTGATCCTAGAACCTCTCTGATCCTAGAACCTCTCTGATCCTAGATCCTCTCTGATCCTAGAACCTCTCTGATCCTAGATCCTCTCTGATCCTAAAACCTCTCTGATCCTAGATCCTCTCTGATCCTAGAACCTCTCTGATCCTAGATCCTCTCTGATCCTAAAACCTCTCTGATCCTAAAACCTCTCTGATCCTAAAACCTCTCTGATCCTAGATCCTCTCTGATCCTAGATCCTCTCTGATCCTAGAACCTCTCTGATCCTAGAACCTCTCTGATCCTAGATCCTCTCTGATCCTAGAACCTCTCTGATCCTAGAACCTCTCTGATCCTAGAACCTCTCTGATCCTAGATCCTCTCTGATCCTAAAACCTCTCTGATCCTAAAACCTCTCTGATCCTAGAACCTCTCTGATCCTAGATCCTCTCTGATCCTAGAACCTCTCTGATCCTAGATCCTCTCTGATCCTAAAACCTCTCTGATCCTAAAACCTCTCTGATCCTGGAACCTCTCTGATTCTGGAACCTCTCTGATCCTAGAACCTCTCTGATCTTAGATCCTCTCTGATCCTAGATCCTCTCTGATCCTAGAACATCTCTGATCCTAGATCCTCTTTGATCCTAGAACCTTTCTGATCCTAGAACCTCTCTGATCCTAGATCCTCTCTGATCCTAGATCCTCTCTGATCCTAGAACCTCTCTGATCCTAGATCCTCTCTGATCCTAGAACCTTTCTGATCCTAGAACCTCTCTGATCCTAGAACCTTTCTGATCCTAGAACCTCTCTGATCCTAGACCCTCTCTGATCCTAGATCCTCTCTGATCCTAGAACCTCTCTGATCCTAGATCCTCTCTGATCCTAGAACCTCTCTGATGCTAGAACCTCTCTGATCCTAGAACCTTTCTGATCCTAGAACCTCTCTGATCCTAGAACCTCTTTGATCCTAGAACCTTTCTGATCCTAGAACCTTTCTGATCCTAGACCCTCTCTGATCCTAGATCCTCTCTGATCCTAGAACCTCTCTGATCCTAGATCCTCTCTGATCCTAGAACCTCTCTGATCCTAGATCCTCTCTGATCCTAGATCCTCTCTGATCCTAGACCCTCTCTGATCCCAGAACCTCTTTGATCCTAGACCCTCTCTGATCCTAGATCCTCTCTGATCCCAGAACCTCTCTGATCCTAGATCCTCTCTGTCTGAATGCGACTCGAGTCTCGCTTCCTGTTCCAAAGCAGATCTCAATCGTTTCTCAAACACTGTACTTCTCAGCATGTCTGCATTAAGTCTGAAATAAGACTTTTTCTCCTCATGAATTTCAGGAGAAACAAAGGGATGAGACCTCCTTTCTGTCTCCTGAGATCCAAAAGAGAAACTTTGAGCGGTAAAATCTTCCTCTGGGCAGCGCTGTATGATGAACGGTGTATTTCTTCCTACAGGGTTCATGGCCGGCATAGATCCGGATGAGAGGAGGATTGTTCTGGTTGGGAAGACCGGAGTGGGGAAGAGCGCTGCAGGGAACACCATCCTGGGCCGGGAAGCCTTCGAGTCAGATCTGTCTCCAGCTTCTCTCACGTCCGAGTGCCAGAAGGCCAAAGGAGACGTGGACGGCCGGAAGGTGGCCGTCATCGACACGCCGGGGCTCTTCGACACAAACTTCACTCAGGACGAAGTGCTGAGCAGGATCAAGACGTGCATCTCCCTGTCCGCCCCCGGTCCGCACGCCTTCCTGGTGGTCCTGCAGCTGGGCAGGTTCACCCAGGAGGAGAAGGACACCGTCCAGATGATCCAGACCACGTTCGGCGAGGATGCGGCCAGGTACACCATGGTGCTGTTCACGCACGGAGACCAGCTGAAGAAGCAGTCCATCGAGAGCTTCATCTCAGAGAGTCCGGAGCTGAAGGCCCTCATCCGGACCTGCTACGACCGCTACCACGTCTTCAACAACGAGGTCAAAGACCCCCAGCAGACCAGCCGGCTCCTGGACAAGATCGACAAGATGACGATGGGCAACGGCGACAGCTACTACACCAACGACATGTTCCGCAGGGCGGAGGCGGCCATAGAGAAGGAGAAGCAGCGCCTCCTGAAGGAGATGGAGGAGCAGAAGCAGAGGGAGCTGCAGGCGCTCCGAGCCAAGTACTCCGGACGGACCTACCACAAGGAGGAGACCCGGGTCCACATGAGGTACCAGTACGAGGCCCGGAGCCGGGCCGAGAGGTCCAACGACTTCACCTCCGCCCCCACCATCGCCGTGGCCACGTCCTGCGGAGCCGCAGTAGGAGGAGTGCTGGGGATCGCCGGAGGTCCGATTGGCGTGGTGGTCGGCGCCGCTGCTGGAGCCGCTGTCGGAGCGCTGGTCGGAGCTTTGGCCGTGACGGTCTCGGACCGCTGCCACATCCAGTAGAAGACGAGGAAGAGGAGGAAGAGGAGGAAGAGGAGGAAGACGAGGAAGACGAGGCTCAGCTCGTCAAGGTTTTATTTCATGTGAATTAAATAAATAAGCAACTTATGAGGACTTATAGAGATGTTTCTGAGCTGTGCTCCCTCGTTTTCTACCCCCCATCCTTAAAGGGATAGTACACCCACAGAATGATGGTCCTTCATCCTCTCCTCATCCTCATGCTGAGCAAGACTCTGGAGCACTTTTTTGATAACTCAAACGCAGCCGGAGATCAGGTGCATTTGAGTATAATGGAGGTGACCAATGCTTGAAACAAAAAAGTCCATAAAACTTGTCAGATGAAGATGAAGGACCATCCTTCTGTGGGTGTACTCGTCCTTTAACGTGGACCTGAAACTGTTTCCATCCCAGAACTGGACAGAAACCCAAACGCTGTTCGTCTGCATCTACATTCCTGAAGCTTCTCCGACCGTCTTTTCCTTCGTAATTATAAAACCTTCGTTTACTGTAGAACTGGAAGCAGCTTCCTTCTCCATCAGGAATCTGGTCTTTCTGGTTCTCATACAGCCTGTTAAAGGAGCAGTGTGCTGGGAACAGAGACCCCTGCTGGTGGAAATGAAGCCTGCGTCCAGCTGGGTCACCCGTACCTCCCCCTCCATGTGTGGGGGCCGGGTGGGGGCGGTGACGGACAGATCCAGTCTCTGGTTTGTGTGCTGACTCGTAGAAACGTGACATTATGACGACCTGTACAGACTGTAAATATAACTTAAGCATTTTCCTGCAAAGTAATTATGTATATTTTGTTAAATTTCAAATATTCAGCTAAATAATCTTCTAAAAATTTTTGTCCTCACCAAAAAAAGATGTGTTATTAATCTGGAAATCTCTGAGATTGTAAATTTCAGTTGGATTATTTGTACAGAAAGTGTTGTCTCAGTTTGAAAAGATACTAAATAAACATTATTTGATAACTTAAAAGCATTTTATTGTAAGGTTTTTTTCTTTATGTTTAACTGAATAACGTCTGGTCCACCAGTGAGGAACCATCCCTCCACTTCTGGGTTTACTGGTTCAATGGATGGATGAAAGGATGATGATGATGATGATGGCTGGGGAAGGAAAAAGGGTGTATGCTGGAAGAACAATTAAAAAGACCTTTCTTTTTTTTTAACCTGGACCTTATTTCTAGGAGTTTATACGTGCATTTACTCACCATGAATTTCTGCATCCCTTTGAGTCCTTTGGAAGATATTAGTCATCCTTTGGCGTAAATCCATACGGCAGAGACGGCAGCTTCTATATCAGACATCTGCAGTAAAACTCCTTCATTTCATCAATGCTTCAAGTAGAATGAACGAACGAATGAGTACTATTGTCCTGCGAGTTCAGAGTTTCGCGGATTGTGTTTTTTTGTTGTCTGGGTAGCAGCTGCTCTTCTCAGCTGTACTACGAAAGCCCCGAAAACTGTGTAGAACACCCTGATAACTAACGGAAAGCTAAATCTGAACTCACAGGACAATAGTACTCGTTCGTTCGTTCTACTTAAAGCACTGATGAAATGAAGGATTTTTGCTGCAGATAATGTCTTCTGGAGAGGCTGCCCCGTCTCTCCTGTTATATGGACGCACACCGAAGGACGAGTCAACTTTCAAAAAAGCGACAAAACTAGCGACTTTTTCCAAGAGCACCTAACTGCAGTTACAACAGCCGATAAGGACGCCGCCATATATCCAATCCATACAGGACGTCTCCAGCGGAAGTTAGTTAAACACCACGAAGAGTATTTATCTGCGTCTTGCAAACGGATGCGTTTGGGGTAGTCGAGTGGTTAGGGTTAGGAGAAGGGTCAGGGGTAGGGTAAAAGTTTAGTAAGTTTCATGAAGAACAAACTTCCGGTAACAGTTGCTGCGTATTTCCCATGATGCCTTGTGGCACACCGAAGTCTTTTTGCACCATGACTCAAATGTGTATGTCACCCCTTCAGTATCTTTGAAAACTGTCAACGTAGCATGTCAAACATTTAAACTGGGCGTGATCGTTTGGTACTATGCATGCATGAAATTGATTGTTCATCGCAGTGACGACATTTAGTGACTTCTGGCGACTTTTAGGTCAGCCAATAGCAACTTCTCTCCCTGAAGAGTTGGCACCAGTGGTGCTGAGGTGCATATTTAAACAGTT
This sequence comes from Atherinomorus stipes, assembly GCA_023101725.1. NCBI lineage: Eukaryota > Metazoa > Chordata > Actinopteri > Atheriniformes > Atherinidae > Atherinomorus > Atherinomorus stipes. Next base: position 26,649 of record JALJCO010003218.1, read on the forward strand.
GAGGTTACATTTATCAGAATCAATCACATTCAGAGCCAGAAGGATCATAAATACGTACGAAAGATTAAAAAGGGAAAATAAAAGTAAGTGAAGAATAGAAAAAGATGGTATGAAGGAGGTCTTTTTCTATTGCACTGGAATGTAATGAATTATTTAGCAGCATTTATGCTGAAAATGAAGAAGCTTCATCTTCCAGAAGGTTGTCTTTATGATGCGTTCACGTTGCGGAACGTTATGGTTCATGTCTGCGAGCGTTTGCTTGGACGGACCGTTGACCTGCAGCCGACAGCTGCTCTGGAGTTCAGACTCCGCCTGTTCGAGCCGTTCAGGACGATACGCTGACACCAAACATGTGTTTGCTGTCTGCAGGATCTCAGAAGCAGAAGAAGAGCGACGCGCTCCGGATCGTTCTGGTGGGGAAGACCGGCGGAGGGAAGAGCGCCACCGGGAACACCATCCTGGGAAGAGAGGCGTTCCAGTCGCTGGCGTCCCCGACCTCCTGGACACTTCAGAGTGAGACGGCGGAGGGAGACGTCGGAGGCAGACGGGTTTCTGTCGTCGACACGCCGGGTCTGTTCGACACCAACTTCAGAGGAGAAGAAGTGCTGAAGAAGATCGAAAACTGCATGTCTCTGTGCGCCCCCGGTCCTCACGTCTTCCTGGTGGTCCTGAGGCTGGGACGCTTCACCAAGGAGGAGGAGGACACCGTCAGGATCATCCTGGACACCTTCGGCGAGGACGCCGCCAGATACTCGCTGGTGTTGTTCACGCACGGAGACAAGCTGAAGAAACAAACCATCGAGCAGTTCATCTCAAAGAGCGAAGATCTGAAAGCCTTCATCCAGGTCTTCCTCGGCAGATACCACGTCTTCAACAACGAAGCCAAGAACGAGGAGCAAGTCAGGCAGCTGCTGGAGAAGATTGACCGCATCATCATGGACAACGGCGGAGGACACTACTCCAAGAAGATGTTCCGGAGGGCCAAGAAGGTCTCCAAGAAGGAGAAACGACGCGCTTCAAAGGCGCTGAAGGCCTCGGAGAAGCAGAGGAGGAGCGTCCTGAGGGGGGAGGTGGAGCAGGAGGCGACTTCAGCCGGACGGACGGCCAAGAACAACACGTGTCTGCTGCAGTGACCAACCGGGAGCAGAGCTGGACCGCAGGGGGCCCGAAGCAGAATCATGTTTACGGCCCCCGCTTCTTCATGCCATGAGCGAAGTTTTGTCATAATATGATGTGTGTTAACTTATTCAAAACATTCTGGGAACATAGTTCGTAAATATGGTCCCACTCACCAGTGATAGTTCTGTTCGTCTGCTGTGAGTTCAGAGTTTCACGGATTGCAGCTTGTTGTTGTTTGTTGTCTGGTGTAAAGAACACCCCCAAGAACTAACGCAAAGCTAGATCTGAACTTACAGGACAACGGGGGGTTATCACGCTTCGTGTTCTGTTGGAAGGGCGTTCCACTTTCCCTGGAAACATGGTCTGTGTCCGAATGTCCCCCCTCCTCCCTACATAGGGCCCTATATAGGGATCACGCCATTTTGTAGGGATGACCGAATGTCTAGGAAGAAAAAAGCAGTGCACTCAAAGTTACCCACAATGCATCTTGAAAACTAGTGAGCTTCTATGGTCCCTAGACGGGACAATATAGACCACAATGCATTGCGGTCAGGAGAGCTGAATGGCGCGAGGTGTTGGACACATCGAGCGGGAGAAAAAAAGGAGAGAAAAAACAACAGAAAAGAGATTAAACACAATATAAGTTAATAAAATACCTTCATTTAAAATTACAGATTTGATTTGGAATTAAATCTTTTTGTGCGTCGTGAGTGCCGCTGTGGTTGCCATGGAGACAGCTGGTAAGCACATGATTTGCAGCGAGGAAAAAGTAGTCAGCTTCGTGTCCGAATCACAGGCAGAATGAGGGCAGGAGATAGTCTGCTATGTAGTGAATGAGGGGTTAGGGAGGGGGAGGACATTCGGACACGGCCAAGGTTCGCTTCCACCTCAACTCAAAGACAGTTCTACGTTCCACATTCCTCTAAGAATATTACTTCAAGAAAGGCAGTACCAGGTTCCACCTTCTCCAAGAGCAGTACGAACAATAACCTGTAACCTGGAATCTTTCCCTCCTTCCAGTGCTGCTTTGAATGGAGAATGATCTGCAGGGGCTGCAGTCGTGAATTTCACTTAAAAATATTTATTGAATACACTGAGTCAGAATGTGGAACAGAGATCTCAGGGTTCTTCACCAGTCCTGACCCGAGCAATCAGACACAAACCGTCCTCTCCACGCAGTCTGGAAAAGAACCGGGCTTTCTTGCTAGAACCCTTCTTTCGTCTAATGTTGGCTCCACCTATCTGGACAAAGGTCTATCTATTCATGATGTCATCGTCAGTCATCTTCACCCTTCAGCAGAAGTCCTCCTGCGTGGTGTCTGGACCCGTCTGTTCTCCACCTAAACTCACTTTCCGTTCCTCATTCATACTTCTGTCTCCCACATCATGACCTTCTCATCACACTCAGTCAGCTCGTTCGAACAGGAAGAAAGAAACTAGAAGAAACAAATACATTTAATAAAAGTGAACAATGAATAAACATATGATCAAACGGTAACTGATGAGAGATAGAAACATACATGAGGGTAGAAAGAAAAGATGTGAGTTTCTGCTGACTCTGTTGAATCCCTTAAATGATAAAAATGTTATATTTATCTAACAGTTCCGGTTTCTGGAAGTTATCGAGTTTGTGCATTTCCACTTCCAGACCAGTTCAACAACAGCTGAATCCAATGTCCCTGCTCTGTTCCACTTTGTAAATAATAAACAACGCCAACCCCACTTAGGTTTTTCATGGATTCCCGACTGACGTGATGCGAAGGAAGACGTGGATCAAAGCGATTCACTGGGATGAAGACTGAACTCTATAATAAAATGAAGTAGCACGTTTGTTTGTAGCCGGCACTTCAATGATGCAGACTACAGCTGGTGTTAGCATGCTAGCGTTAGCAGGCTAGCATTAGCTGACGTGCCGAACGTGCTTCTGTTAGATGGATGTAATAACGAACGCTGCTCTGTGTGAACTGGTTTAGCTTATTGAATGAAGGTCTGACCTGATCAGGTCCGGACCTCGTATGGAGACAAAACCGTCCATGAAACACTGCAGGGATCTGAACTGTTTGTATTTCGGGTAGGGTGAGCAAATGTCCTCTTTTGTCCACTTTTCGTGGCCTGTCCGGGGCATCTGGTGGATTTTTCTAGATTAATAAAAATGTCCGGTTGCGAGTTGGGACTGTTCTTCACTGGACCAAATGGGCTCGCATTTAAATTGACCGGTGCTGTGCATGAGTGACGTCACGCTCGAAACGCTGCCTCGCTGGTGTTTTTTTTTTCCGCTCACAGTCAGAACAGGCAGTACTGCTGCTTACAAGATGCAGAAACGCAAGTGCAGCTTTACAGAAGACCTGCAAAGAAATTTCCCTCTTATCGTCCTGGTCGAGACAAATGGGAGGTGGAGTGCATCGTGTGCAAAGCCGGCACACATGTTTCTGTGTCGAACAAAGGGGCTGGAGATCTGCAGCTCACATGGATACTGAGAAACATAAAAGAGAGCAGTGCAAGAAGAGGGTTCATCAATGAAGATGACACACTTTTTTGTTAAGCCAGGCAAGTGAAGCTGAAGCAGTAAGTGCAGCAGAAGGTGCTTAGCATTTCACACTGTCAAACACCACGGTAGCTTCTTATCCATGGATTGTTCATCTGTTCTGCTGAAAAAAACTTTTCCTGATTCTGAGGTGGCAAGAAAGTTTTCTAGTGCTCGAACAAAGACAGCAGCCATTATAAAAGGTGTGCTTGCGCCTCATTCTGTTGATGTTGCCTTAAAAAGCCTCAAAGAAAATGAAGTAGTATACTGTGGAATTGCTACAGATGGTAGTAATCACGATGCATTAAAGCTGTTTCCTGTAATTATTCAGTACTTTGACTGGAAGAATGGTGGTTTACAGTCAAAACTGATTGAGTTTAAGAACACCCCAAATGAGACTGCAGACACTATTGCCAAATATGTGAAAGAAACTCTAGATAAACATGGGCTTACTAAAAAGTGTGTGGCATTTACAGGTGACAACTGCAACACAATGTTTGGAGGACTCAAGCGTAACGAAGAAGGGAATAATGTATTTGCAAATCTGAAGAAGATGTTGGAAAAGTCATTAATTGGTGTAGGTTGCCCAGCACATATTCTGAATAACTGTGTTCATCATGGAGCAGAAAGAATGGATATTGATATTGAAAATATTATCAATAAGATTTATCAGTATTTTCATATCTACACAGTTCGCACTGAAAAACTAAAGGAGTATTGTGAATTTGCTGAGGTTGAGTACAGGAAGATGCTTCTCTCTCATAGTAAGAGTCGTTGGCTGTCACTATTTCCTGGCATCACAAGGCTGATAGAGATGTTTCCTGCTCTTCAGTCCTTCTTTCTTTCACAAGAGCAACCACCAACAGTAATCAGAAAATTCTTTGAAAATGAAATGAGCGAGATTTACCTCTGGCACATGCACTCTTTAATGGCTGTATTTCACACACACATTCAAACAATTGAAAAGGAAAGTAACTCTGTTGTAGAAGTGCTGAGAAATACTGAACGGGACCCACATCATTCTTTTTTGAACGGAGGAGCAACAGCTTCACGTCTCTTACACTCTCAGAAATACAGGTACCAGTTTGTACTTAAAAGGTCCAAAGCTTGTTGCTGGGGGGTTCCTTTCTGAAAGACATTTCTGTACCTTCATGGTCCAATTTTGTACCTTATCAAGCTGTATGAGTTAACAAAGTACAGTTAAAGGAACATTCCACCCACAGAATGATGTAACTTTATCTTCCACCCCCCTCATGGTGAGAAAGACTCTGCAGCAGCTTTTTTAATATCTCAAATGCAGCCGGTGATCAGGAAGGCTTCTCGTTTCCCCCCAACATTCATATAATGGAGTTCACCGGGGTCCGGAGCCAAAAAGGTCCATAAAAGTCCACAAAAACGTGTCAATATTCCTCCATACTGCTCGTCCAATGTAATCCAAGTGTCCTGAGTGGGTAGCGTCAGAATTTACTGGAAACCATCATTGAGGAGATTTTTAGAGCCTAAACAGTACTACATCAGTACTACATCAGTACTACATCTTACTTTTGCGAAGCATGCATATGCGCGTTCATGAAACTCCGGAAGTCTCGGCGTTCAGAGCCTACTCTGCCGATAATACAAGCATAGAAGAAGATATTGGCTGTTTACATTGTGCTAAGAGCGACAGAGCTGCAGACAAACACAAGAGGGTCCAAGAGGGGTTGATATTGATTTAAAACAAAGAAAGAAAGAAAAAGAGAACGCGTGATCTCGTCTGCCGCGGCTTCTGTAGTTTCATGAACGTGCATCTGTGTGCTCGCAGAAGATGTGATGTAGTACTGATGTAGTACTGATGTAGTACTGTTTAGGCTCTAAAAATCTACTAAATGATGGTTTCCAGTAAATTCTGGACGCTACCCCCCCCCCAGGACACTTGGATTACATTGGACGAGCAGTATGGAGGAATATTGACACGTTTTTGTGGACTTAAAGGACCTTTTTGGCTCGGACCCGGTGAACTCCATTATATGAAAGTTGGGGGAAACAAGAAGCCTTCCTGATCACCGGCTGCATTTGAGATATTAAAAAAGTGCTGCAGAGTCTTTCTCACCATGAGGGGGGTGGAAGATAAAGTTACATCAAAGTTACATAGAAAGGATGAATAAAAGTCAATAAAATAGAGATTATGACAACAATCAAAGATGCTAATAATAAATGAATAATTATTATAGAAATATTAGGCCAAACACATATATAATTATACATATAATTATTACTATGATTATTATGAAAATCATAATATAACTATAATTATACTACTATTTAGAAGTACTGCTATTTATAGTTATTGTACAATTTTTCAATGCTGCAGGTACCCTTACTGTGCGCTCAGACCCAGAGCGACTAAAGCTGTAAAATAGCTTTTATCGCTCATAAAAATAGCTGCTACAAAAAATCTGTTCGCTTTTATCGCTCGAGTCGCTTATGACATCACGTTCAGTGTTGCATATCCTTTTAAAAGGACCGTATGCTTTTTACCATTAGCAGAGCTTTTGCAGTGATGCTTTTCCTGATTGCTGCCTCGTGCTTTGACAAGTTGTATTCTGCGATTAAGCAGAAATCTGTCTCCTGCTGAAAAACAACGGTCTGGACATAAGTGATTAAATGACACCCCCAAAACAAAATAATGTTGTAGCTTAGTTAATTACATCATCTTCACTGATCTGCATCTGCAGATCTTCACTCATTCATCTCTCACTCTCAAACTAAATGTCAAGACGAGGGACAAAAGGGAAATACGTATTTTTATCCCTGTCAATTATTAAACATAGTACTTTCCATATTTATAAATGATATCGTCCCATTCACATAGCATGCTAGCCGCTCGATTAGCAGGCAAGTTTCGCGTTTGGGGCTCAGACACTAAGAAACCTGCAAAAAGTTGGGCCTCTGTTGCTTATTGCAACCGTAGGAGACGCGGTGTGACTTGCAACACTCAGGCCAAACATTCCAATTGGTTGTCAGGGTTTTACAGCCGAAACGTGTCATGGCCAATTTGCATAAAGTTAAACTATTTTTAACTTTGTTTAGTCGCTCTAATCGCTCAACTTTTGTAGCTCGTCGCTTCTGTCGCTTTATTCGCTCCTGTCCATTGAAAGTGAATGACTTCCGGCTATTTTACAGCTTTAGTCACTCTTGGTCTGAACGCACAGGTAGGGTTGAAATGGTACAAATTTGTACTTTATATTACTTTGGACCCTTTTTCATAGTATATAGGTACTTCTGGCCTCATAAAGACCAATATTGTACTTTTGAGAGAACATTTGTAACAAATGTACCTGCAGGTACAGAAACGTTCCTGTCTCGTACGTCTGTTTCTGAGAGTGTAAAGTTTAGGAACAGCTGGCTCAGAAACGCAAAGATGGACTTGGTGAGGACTGAGACGGGTTCAGCGCTGATGTGCAAGGCCTGTACAGTTTTCAACATTCATGCGGATGGATCTGAGTGAGCCACCAGAACGGAATGATGCTGAAGTATGCATCAAGTACCTCGGAGAGAGAGGGAGTGTCGTCTGCAGGAATTTACAGAGAAGAAAAAGTGATGAGGAGTTTCGTGGCTTGCAGGTGCACCAGGAGTGGAGCGAGTTTTTTTGAGCAGACCTAAAGCACCACCTCTTACAGAGTTGCTGAAGATTGCACAGTTTGTCTTTGCACTTTCCTCACACAATGCAAATGCTGAGAGGGTTTGGGTTTGGACCAAGGACAGGAACCAGCTTTCTGCTGAGTCACTGAAGGGGATTCTGCTTGTGCAAGATCATTTCAGACACTTCTTGCAAAGATTTTCATGCGTATTTGTTGAACAGCCAGAGACCGCTGAGAAAGATCCGCTCCTCAGCAAAATATGGACATGCAGAGAAGGCAGATGAAGAAAAATACGAGGATGAGGAAGAAAACTTAAGACTGCAATAAGCTAAAGACATTTTTTGTCAAGAGTATCTTTGAGACTACAGTACTGCTTTTTATTTTACTACATTTTGAAAAAGGAAAGATACTTGTGTAATTAGAGTATTATTTCAGATTTGTGTTGGTCATTTCTCCAGAAAGATTTGAAAGGACAGATATTATTTTGTTGCAAGTTACTTTTCTAACACTGAAGAGGCATTTATATCATTATTTAATTTCAGAAATTTTATTTCTAAGAAATTATTTTTGTACTTGTGGACCTCTGAAAGCAGATGTGAAACCTTTATTTAACTGTTTTTTCTAGCCACACAGAGAAGGCAAACTTTTAAACATGTTAACATTACAAAGCAATATCTTTGAGTGAACTGAGTATCAATGAAATTTCATAGCTCGGTCAAGTGTCCTCCTTCCTGGAAAACTAAATATGGCCGTAATTTTGGGTCATACTGACACGGAAATGAAAGAATAAATGGAAAGTACTTTATTAATCCTGAGGGAAGTAACGATGGCATGGTTTACCCACCTCAGCCTACCTGAGTATGGTTCACCGCGACCCTTTATGACACTGGAGCATCGTCCAACAGCTGTGTGATGTCATCATGTCAATATGGAGTCAAATCACTGAGGAATGTTTCCAACACCTGGTTGGATCTTTGCCACCAGGGATTAAAAGGAAAACTGACCCGGTTCTAGAAGGTGGACCTGATGAAGAGGACGATGAGTGTGCATCAGATAACTGATGGCAGCATCGTGCTCCTACAGGAGCCCAGAGAGGACAAACGCTGCTTCCAAACACCTGTTATGAGGAAGAGGACTTACAGCGATAGTTATTGCAGATGTTTTATATTTTATATTTGAACATTTGAATAAATATAACTAATCCTAATCTGTACTTAAATTATTTGATAGTTAGATAATTTTTTTAAATCTTATTTTTGTTTAATTTCTTTATTAATATAATTTATTATTGTTTTAAAAGTATTACTTTCCAGTACTTCTGTTTTCAGATGTTACTTTTGTCTAATATTGCAAATTAATTCAAACTACAATCATGTGATTTTCTTTAAAGGGACCTAAAGTATCGGTATCGATAGAAAAGTACCATAAACTACTGATATCGTATCGACATGATAAAAAATGGTATCGACCATCCCTCGTCAGTTTTTAGGAAACTTTTGAACCTTCAGACCAAACTCATTGGCTGCTCCGTCGTCACGTGACGGCGCAGCAGCTCCGTCACGTGACCAGCAGGACCCGTGAGTCTTCTATCAGCCGCGCTGCTCCGAGTCCGGGCCGACAGCATGGGCGAGCGGCTGCGCGTGGTGCTCCTCTTCCTCCTCTTCCTCCGCGCGGAGTCTTCCTCCGGACAGACGTACCCGCTGAGCGACGAAGGCGGTCTGGGGAGAGAGTTTGACGGGATCGGGGGTCTGAGCGGAGGGGGGGTGAGTTCAGCCTTCACTTCCTGGTCTGGTCCTTCATCTTCATCTTCCTCCTCTGACCTTTCATCTGTGTGCGCGCGAGCAGGCGACGTCCCGGCTGCTGGTGAACTACGCGGAGCCGCAACGCAGCCAGATCCTGGACTACCTGTTCAAGGTGAGACCGGAGGCAGCTGGCACGAGGCGTTTGTTTGTTTGTTTGTTTGTTTGTTTATGTTTGTGTTTATCTGCCTGCAGCCAAACTTCGGAGCTTCTCTGCACATTCTGAAGGTGGAGATCGGAGGAGACGCTCAGACTACAGGTGAGTCACGCGCCTCTTCCTGCACCACGTGACCGCATCTGTTTACTGTCACGTGACTCCTCCGCGTTGTTTATGGAGAAAGGTAACACGTGACTTACAAACATGTCAGCTGTTACAGAAACAAACATGTGATCTTCTGTCTCAGAAATCTGGTGAAAGCCCGGATGACAAGCTTTCACCCAGCACTTAAACGCAGCATCTGTTGAACTGTGACTCATGTGTCAGCTGATCGTACCTGTCAAGTAGGGATGCACGGTATAATCGACCCCCTAGCGGTATCGGCCTATATCGGCTTTAAAACTGAGTATCAAACATCGGCCACCCCACCGATATTTAAATGATATTTAAAGGAATATTCCACCCTCAGAATGATGTAACTTTATTTTTCCACTTCCCCTCATGCTGAGAAAGACTCTGCAGCACTTTTTAATATCTCAAATGCAGCCGGCGATCAGGAAGGCTTCTCGTTTCCCCCCCAACTTTCATATAATGGAGTTCACCGGGGTCTGAGCCAAAAAGGTCCATAAAAGTCCACAAAAACGTGTCAATATTCCTCCATACTGCTCGTCCAATGTAATCCAAGTGTCCTGAGTGGGTAGCGTCCAGAATTTACATGAAACTACACCATTTAGTATATTTTTAGAGCCTAAAAAGGAGTATTGTTTACGTCCAGGAAGCGCGCACATGCGCATTCATGAAACTACGGAAGCCTCGGCAGACGAGATCGCGCGTTCTCCTTTTCTTTCTTTTAGATCAATATCCAACCCCTCATGTGTTTGTCCCGGTTTGTCTGCAGCTCTGTCGCTCTTACCACAATGTAAACAGAGAATTTCTTCTTCTACGCTTGCATTATCGGCAGAGTAGGCTCTGAATGCCGAGGCTTCCGTAGTTTCGTGACCGCGCATGTGCGCGCATTACGGAAGTTAACAATACTCCTTTTTAGGCTCTAAAAATTTACTAAATGGCGTCGTTTCAAGTAAATTCTGGACGCTACCCACTCAGGACACTTGGATTACGTTGGACGAGCAGTATGGAGGAATACTGACAAGTTTTTGTGGACTTTATGGACCTTTTTGGCTCGGACCCCGGTGAACTCCATTGGGGGGAAACGAGAAGTCGCCCTGAACTCCATCTGCATTTGACATATTAAAAATGTGCTCCAGAGTCTTTCTCACCATCAGGGGAAGTGGAAGATAAAGTTAAATCATTCTGAGGGTGAACTTTTCCTTTAACCGGTCAGGCTACTGTTCTAAAACCCCCCCCAAAACAACTTCTTCCCTCAAAACGTCTTTTTTACAGACTTTAAAACTTCTAAAGTCTAGGGTTGGGGAAAAAATACTGATACACTGAAATATTGCGATACTATGATATGCTGATATCACACTGACATTAGAAAACGCAGAATCGATCTGTTTTACCAGTGAAATCTCGTGATATTTCACCGTTCTGTTACGGAATCTTATGAGAATTCACAAAAAAATTGTGATATTTTCATATGCTGATATATTGACATTTAAAAACGCGGTATCCAATTATGTTGCTCACAAAATCTTGTGATATTTCATCAATCTGTTACGATATCTCGCGGGAATTCTCGAAATATTGTGAGACTTTGTAGCAGAACGATGACATCTTGCAAGATTTTGTGAGAGAAATCGATCAATGCCGCGTTTTTAAATATCAATTTGATATTGGCATATGAAAATGTTGCAATATTTCTAATGATATTTTTTAAAGAGTCATGAAACCGATAACAAAACTGTTATTGGCAATGACTGCTTATTTTTTTCAGCTTTAATATCAGTATCGATATCTGCTATCGGCCACGTGAGTTTTAAAACATCGGCATATGGAATATCGGCCAAAATTCCAATATCGTGCATCCCTACTTTCAAGTTTTGGATTTGAAAAAAGGGGACATTTTCCCACCACAACCGAACTTCAGAGGATGTCTGAAATAACCGTTTACGAACGATCAGGCCGATCAGATTCTGATCAGAATCTGATCAGAATCTGATCGTCTTTGATGACGTCTTTGATGACACGTCTTTGATAAACGTTCCTACATCATATAACAGCAGAAATATAAAAACAAGCACGTATATGAAGCAGTTTATTACATTGTTTATTTACATATTTGTTTACTCCAAATTTGTCACCATCATGAGTTTAATTTCTCTCCATATTCATCAGAAACGGTTAAAACCAGAAGTTTCCTCCACATGTAGACGGAAGTTCAGCTGATCATTCGTGGTTATATTTCAGCGCTGGTCGGCCAGTTTACTGGTCTGCATCGTCATCGTCACCTGCAGCTGTGATGCGTTCAGGTTCAGCTCAGATGTTGCTAGGGGTGGATTCAATTTTTGCGGAATTCTCATGAGATTTTGTAACAGAACGATTAAATATCGCAAGATTTTGTTAGTAAAATATATCGATACCGTGTTTTTAAATGTCAATATGATATCAGCATTTGAAAAATATGACATTTTTGTGAATTCTCGCAAGGTTTCATAACAGAAGGGTGAAATATCGCGAGATTTCACTGGTAAAATGGATCAATTCTGCGTTTTCAAATGTCAGTATGATATCGGCATATGAAGATATTGCGATATTTCAGTTTATAGATACTTTTCCCACCCCTAGTCTTTAGAAGTTTTAAAGTCTGTACAAAAGAAGTTTTTGAAGAAGTTTTTGGGGGTTTTTAGACGTTAGAAACAGCGGGCTGATTGGTTAAATATCGGTGGGGTGGGCGATGTCCGGTGCTCAGTTTTAAGGCCGATATCGTTAGAGGGCCGATTATATCGTGCATCCGTAGTTGTAGAGTTTAGGTTTGTCGGGTTTTGGTGAGAGTTACGGGCTTCGTAGGGGAATGGATCATGTTGATGAATGTCCTCACAAAGACACAAGTACAAGGATGTGTGTTTCATGGTTTGGTCCCCCGTTGGACCCGTTGGCGTCCTCAGATGGGACGGAGCCGTCTCACATGCACTACGAAGACGACGAGAACTACTTCCGTGGTTACGAGTGGTGGCTGATGAAGGAGGCCAAGAAGAGGAACCCGGACATCGTCCTCATCGGTGAGTTTGGTCTCTGCAGAGACGACACCGGCGTTCCGGTCCAGACCCGGAGGAAAACCCGGATCCTCCTGTCTCTGCAGGTTTACCCTGGGCCTTCCCGGGCTGGGTGGGCCGTGGGAAGAACTGGCCCTACGACTCTCCGGACATCACCGCCGCCTACGTGGTCAACTGGATCCTCGGGGCGAAGAAGTACCACGACCTGGACATCCAGTATGTCGGGGTGAGTCCACCTCCGCGACCTCGGACCCGGACACGGATCAGATTCAGTCGCAGCTTCAGAAAACATTTAAAGCCATGTATGTAGTTTTGACGCGTTTACTTTCTGGATTTGAGTTTCACCCCTGGATCACGTCCACGCCAGCACGAGGACAGCTGATCCGTGTTTACGCCGTCCACCAACATCTAAACACGCTTTAATCCGTGTAAACGAGGCGGCACACACACATTTACAGCTTAGTTTTTCTAAAATGACTGCAAAGCTTTTCCAGAAAGATCTGCATCCTCACACGTCCTCTGAAACACTGCAGGCCTGTAGGGGGCGCTGCAGCGCCTCAGAAAAGTCACGGAGCATGCTCAGATGCAGCCTGCTGGCAATGAAAGAGCAGAAGAAGAAGCTTGTCACCCAACTTGGACGACGATCAGTTTGCTTTTTTATTTCAGTTTAGTTTTAGTTAGTTCAACAAATGGTTTAGTAGTTTCAGTTTAGTTTTTATTTTGAGGAATTTACTAGTTTCAGTTTAGTTTTTTAGTTTGTCTTAGTTTTTCAGGTATTAAGAGAGAGCGTTGAAATGTAGATGCTGAAAAGGAAGGAAGAATGTGTGACACAAAAGATGGATTATCAAATCCTTTTATTTAAATTCCTGAACCACAATTATTCAAATTATTTCTGAATGTAAATCCAACTTTTGTTTTAACATTTAACAGGCCCTTTTCCAAACAGGCAACTATAAAACCAGCCCACATACAGCTCTCACCACAAAACTTACTTACTCTGTGAGAACTTCACAAGTGAACCTTCAAATTTGTTGGATTTTTCCCTTTTAGTTGCTTCCACAGATGTTCCCATCAGTCTTCATCACTACCTACGCTTATCGACTCGTGGGTCGTACTCAGAATACTCCCATATTGGGCTGTGGCGTTTTCTACCTGCTGCAGCTTCAGCCGTTTCTGTCTGCTACACACCTTCTTCTAGTTCAGGTGCCACAGATTATAGCCGCTATACTGCCCCCCCTGGAGGAAAAGTGGAAGAACAGCAGCTGCCGCAGGACAGACATCTCACGTCTAATCGGGAGAAAACGAAACGACAATGAAAACTAAGCTAAATTAATCTACAATTCAGTGTAGTTTTAGTTTTGCATTGTTCTTTTGTAGTTTTTATTTAGTTTTCGTTTTTTTTTTCCTTAGTTTTTAGTTTTTATTTCAGTTAACTAAATTATTTTTTCACCGCTCGTTGTAGTTGTAGTCTTAGTTTTAATTAACTATAATCCTGCACTGAAGATATGTGGTGAGAGCTGTATGTGGGCTGGTTTTACAGTTGCCTGTTTGGATGAGGACCTGTTCAAAGTTGAAACAAAAGTTGGATTTTACATTCAGTAATAATTTGAATAATTGTGGTTCAGGAATTTAAATAAAAGGATGTGATAATCCATCTTTTGTGTCACACAGTCTTCCATCCTTTTCAACATCTACAGTTCAAGACTTTCTCTCAATACCTGAAAAACTAAAACAAAATAAAAACTAAACTGAAACTACTAGATCATTTGTTGAACTAACTAAAACTAAACTGAAATAAAAAAAAAAGCAAACTGAACAACTAAATAAAAACTAATGAAAATTTCAAAACTATAATAACCTTGGTCTGGACTCAGAACCATGAACCCAACTTCAGTGGATGGGGGCCAGTGGTATGTGTGGCCTCCATGTGCCTGTAGCACCTCCCTACATCTGAGCATGCTCCTGATGAGCCCACCTGGTCCTCCTGGTCAGTGAAACAGGTAAAGACCGGTTAGTCTGGAAGACCAGCACGGCATCACTGACCCGGTAAAATCTGGTTTACGATGACGATGTTTTCTGTAAAACTAAAACTTTTGTTTTTGCTTTTCAGATCTGGAATGAGAGAAACTTTGACGTCCGCTACATCAAGGTAACCCCCCCTCTCTTGAGTCTGGCTTTTAGTTGTGAGTACGCTCGGTCCACACTGACCTGGGGGGAAGAACAGCCACTGGCATTGAGCTGGGATGTGGAGGTTCCTCTGAGAGCCTGTGTTTGTTGCCAAGGTGCTGAGGAAGATGCTGGACCGAGTCGGTCTGCCGGCCGTCGGCATCATCGCCGCAGACGGCGACTGGAGCATCGCTGAGTCAATCATCTCTGACCCCTATCTTAACCGCTCTGTCGAGGTGATTGGGTAAGTACAGCATGTCGTCAGACAGCTCTCGGCATCATCATCATCACCTGTCTGAGCAGGCCGGGTTTACCCAGCTGGATGGGGAAAGCCCCACCCATGTAAGGGGAAAAGTCCTGCCCATGTACGGGGAAAGCCCCGCCCATGGATGGGGAAAAGTCCTGCCCATGTATGGGGAAAGCCCCGCCCATGGATGGGGAAAAGTCCTGCCCATGTACGAGAAAAGCCCCGCCCATGGATGGGGAAAAGTGCTGCCCATGTACGGGGAAAGCCCCGCCCATGGATGGGGAAAAGTCCTGCCCATGTACGGGGAAAGCCCCGCCCATGGATGGGGAAAAGTCCTGCCCATGTACGGGGAAAGCCCCACCCATGGATGGGGAAAAGCCCCGCCCATGTACGGGGAAAGCCCCGCCCATGGATAGGGAAAAGTCCTGCCCATGTACGAGAAAAGCCCCGCCCATGGATGGGGAAAAGTCCTGCCCATGTACGGGGGAAAGCCCCGCCCATGGATGGGAAAATTCCCACCTATGTACGGGGAAAGCCCCGCCCATGGATGGGAAAATTCCCACCCATGTACGAGAAAAGCCCCGCCCATGGATGGGAAAATTCCCACCCATGTATGGGAAAGCCCCCGCCCATAGATGGGAAAATTCCCACCTTTGTACGGGAAAAGCCCCGCCCATGGATGGGAAAATTCCCACCTATGTACGGGGAAAGCCCCGCCCATGGATGGGGAAAAGCCCCGCCCATGTATGGGAAAGCCCCGCCCATGGATGGGAAAATTCCCACCCATGTACAGGAAAAGCCCCGCCCATGTACGGGGAAAGCCCCGCCCAGCTGGATGGGGAAAGTCCTGCCCATGTACGGGAAAACTTCCGCCCATGTATGGGGAAAGCCCCGCCCATGTACGGGGAAAGCCCCGCCCATGGATGGGAAAAGTCCTGCCCATGTATGGGAAAAGCCCCACCCATCTGGATGGGGAAGGCCCCGCCCATGTACGGGGAAAGCCCCGCCCAGCTGGATGGGGAAAGTCCTACCCATGTACGGGAAAACTTCCGCCCATGTACGGGGAAAGCTCCGCCCATGTACGGGGAAAGCCCCGCCCATGGATGGGAAAAGTCCTGCCCATGTATGGGAAAAGCCCCACCTATCTGGATGGGGAAGGCCCCGCCCATGTACGGGAAAATTCCCACTCATGTACAGGAAAAGCCCCGCCCATGTACGGGGAAAGCCCCGCCCATGGATGGGGGAAAGTCCTGCCCATGTACGGGAAAAGCCCCGCCCAGCTCGGCCTCTGTCCCGGGAATCTTTCCTTCTGTACCTCCTCAGCTGAATGTTGGTGGCTGTTGTTCTGCTGGACGGTGTGACGCTTCGGCCGGGATGTGGGCGATACCGCGGTCTGGTCATGTGACAGACTGCATCACTCTGAAGTCTCTGCTGCTGCCATCATACCAAACCACTTAGTCCAGGATTCAGAGACTGGAACCCTTTCAGACCTGCTCTGGAAACCCGTGATGGTGCAGACTTTTACCTCAGAGCTGCAGCAGACACAGGGCGGCATGTCGTTTCAGCCGAACACACAAGAATTGTTCCAGCAGGGTTGAGGGGGGGGGGGGTCCTGTTTTAGCAGTCAACCTTTCCAGTACATTTCCTGATATCGGACCGTGGCCGGGACGTAAGAAGTCCGAAAGGAAGAGAGATGTTTGAAAAGACAACTCTGGTTATTTACCCAAAATATTCCACAGTGCAAGTCTGAAAACGGTTCCAGTCTCCTAGTTTAAACTGGTTTACACGAGTAGTTTAAACTGGTTTACACGAGTAGTTTAAACTGGTTTACACTAGTAGTTTAAACCAGTTTACACTCTTAGTTTTACCAGTTTACATTCCAGGTTTAAACTGGTTTGCACTCTTAGTTTAAACTGGTTTGCACTCTTAGTTTAAACCAGTTTACACTACAGGTTTAAACCGGTTCACAGTCTTTAAACTGTTTCGCTTTCTTAGTTTAAACTGGCTACACTTCAGGATTTAACTGGTTTAGTATCTGCGTTTAAACCAGTTTACACTCCAGGTTTAAACTGGTTTGCACTCTTAGTTTAAACTGGTTACACTTCAGGATTTAACTGGTTTAGCATCTTAGTTTGAACTGGTTTAGAATCTTGGTTTGAGCTGGTCTAGCCTGTCCTGATCTTATCCTTCACACATCTTGCATGTTTAGGTAAAAGCTTAATTCAGGTTGCCATGGGAACCTGAGACCTGTTAGGGGTCAGCTTAAGCCCCGTTTCCACCCCCAGGTCTGGATCGGGTAGGGCCAGGCCGGATCGGGTGGGTTTTGGTACGGATATGTTGATTTCACGTTGCGTCCCCACAGAAACTGTCCCCTTACCCTGGAGGCGGGGTATTAGCCGGACAGCGCTGCTACGTGATGGCGTGACATCATCGCCGTGCAATGCTTTTTAACCAAAGCACCACACCTGACAGAAACAAACGAGTCCCCCCCCCCCTGCTTTGTGACGGATTTTTTAGCGAAACAACGGATTGCTGTGTGTTAGCTCCACATCTTTGGTCCGGATCGGTTAGATCAGTACCCCTACTGAAGGGTACCCAAAAAGTAGGCCGGGTCGGATTGGATATAAGGGTACCCGTCCCAGTTTTTATCTGTGGAGACGCAAAAAGACGTGGACCGTCCCGACCCAGACCCCCTGGTGTAAACCGGGCTTTAGGAACCGTGATCGGTGTTTCTGTAGGACCCCACAGAATCTGACCCGTTTTAGTACAGCAAACAAACGTGCTCGTGTGAACTGGCTGGTGGTTTGTCACGTTGGCAGCGCACGTGAGGAGTTCGGGGCTGTGAACGTGTGTGTGTGTTCTCTGTACCAGCTGCTGCGGTACACTCTGGATAAGAGCGGTCTGGAGGGGGTCCGGATCATAGCCAGTGACAACCTGTGGGAGCCCATTGCCCTGTCGCTGCTGCTGGACCCTGAGCTCAGCAGAGCCGTAGATGTGATTGGGTAGGAGCCCCGTGAGTGTGTGTGACGCCATGGCTCTTCTGTAACACCTTTGCTTCACTAACAAGTCCTCCAGCTCTGAACACACACGCCTGAAGGGTGTTCCTCACCTGGAGTTTGCATGGTGTCCCCCAGGGCTCACTACCCAGGCACCACCACCGTGGATCAGGCCCTGAAGACGCAGAAGAAGCTGTGGTCATCGGAGGACTACAGCACCTTCAACGACGACGTGGGCGGAGGCTGCTGGGCCCGAATCCTCAACCAGAACTACGTCAACGGACACATGACCTCGTGAGGAAACACTGACACAACGGAGGGGGAGGGGGGTCGGACATCCGACTCACCTACAAACTGCTTTGATCGGATCTAATCTTAAAGGAATAGTTCTCCCACAGAATGATGGTCCTTCATCTTCTCCTCACCCTCATGCTGAACAGGACTCTGGAGCACTTTTTTAATATCTCAAATGCAGCCGGAGATCCGGGGGGGTTCATTATCCTCCGACTTTCATATAATGGAGTTCACCGGCAACTGAACCAAAAAGGTCCATAAAAGTCCACAAAAACTTGTCAATATTCCTCCATACTGCTCGTCCAATGTAATCCAAGTGTCCTGAGTGGGTAGCATCCAGAATTTACTGGAAACGACGTCATTTACTAGATTTTTATCACTTAAACAGTAGAACATTTTACTACGCGTCCATGCGAGTTCATGACACTACGGAAGCCGCGGTGTTCGGCGCCTAATCTGCTGATAATGCAAGCGTAGAAGAAGAAATTTGCGGATTACATTGTGCTAAGAGCGAACGAGCTGCGGACAAACACTAGAGGGGGTTAGCTGTTGATTTAAAGTGCTGATGACATGTTTTTGACATTTTCTCCATGTTTTATCGACCAGAACGTTCTTCATGATGATCTTTGTGACAGAAACACAGGCGCAGCTGCATAGATGAGTTATTAGAAAACATGGCTGTATTTCAGGATCTGACCAGACGGTGGCGCTGTGAGCAGAAACCGGATGCGATGTCTGCCAGAGAACCTTCTCAGCTTATTTAACATTGAAGTCAACGGCTTCATAGCAGTTTTTAAGTTCCTTTTCCAGTTTTGCAGATGAACAGTAAGGACCCAGCCTTCTGTTGTATTACCAGTTAATGTTTAAAAGCTCGTAAGTAAATTCCAGTAAATTCTGACGCTACCCACTCAGGACTCTTGGATTACACTGGACGAGCAGTATGGAGGAATATTGACAAGTTTTTGTGGACTTTTATGGACCTTTTTGGCTTGGACCCCGGCGAACTCCATTATATGAAAGTTGGTGGATAACAAGACTCCACCCCCCATCCCCTGGATCTTCGGCTGCATTTAAGATATTAAAAAAAGTGCTCCAGAGTCTTGCTCAGCATGAGGATGAGGAGAAGATGAAGGACCATCATTCTGTGGGTGCACTATCCCTTTAACCCCTGTCCGAAGCCAGCTCAGACTTTTTGAGCCTGGACCGGAGGGTCATGCAATTAATTGAAATTTAAACGTGATTTCAATTCTTGGATCAAACGATCTTCAAACTCCTGTAATCGAGTTGAAATGATTTATTTCATTACACAATTTCTGAAGGTTATTCTGAAAACAAAAGTAATTTTAGCGGCTTTTCATTCATGCAGTTTGTTTGTCAAAAACAAACATGTTAGATTTGGAAAGTTGCAGCATTGCACTAAAGCTTAAAGTTATTTTTGGGGGGTTTTAAATGAATAACAGCAGGACACAGTTTATTTTGGAAACATTTATGTTTCTCTGTGCCTTATTTAATGTTCAGAGTTTAATTATTTTATTCATTTAATGTTTATACGTTGCAAACAGCTGTACAGTACACATTTGTCGCCTATATTAATCTTCAATTTGATAATTTTTGCGTAAAATATCCTTATCCTTTGAATAATTATGATTTCAGTATTGACCACAATAATTGTGATAATGATTTTTTCCATAATCACCCAGCTAGAGCTGCAGTTCGCAATTAGTTTAATAGTCGATTAATCTACCCCTGTAATCCATCGATTAATCGGATAAGTTCTTTCTATGTTTTTAAAGATGTGACTGAGATGCAATAGGGGATTATCACGCTTACCGGAAGTTCCCGGTATTTGGACACTTCCTCTTCCGGGCCATGTTAACGACAGCCGTTCCTGCTCTGTTATACTGTTTAAATCGGATAAACTCCAAACATACTTAAGTTTTCATTCCAGACTGAAGTGATGCTGAGGAAGAAGTGGATCAAAGCGACCGATTCGCCGCGGTGAAGGACCGAACTTTATAATAAAACGAAACACGTTTGTTTGTGACCGGCAGACTGCACAGTCGTGTTAGCAGGTTAGCATTAGCCAGCTCGATAACGTGCCTAACTTTGTGCGGCTGAAAACACACAAGCATCTGAAAGCGTCTCCTTTCTTGGCAGTCCCCAGTTGTTCCACTGGAAACGGGGGGGTACAGACCCGATTTTCAGATGTTTGTGTGTTTTAAGACGCACAATGTTAAGCACGTCAGTAAACGCTAGCTGGCTAATGCTAGCATGCTGTGAAGTGCCGGTGTTGTGCCCCACCGGCGACAAACAAACGCGTGTTTTATTATAAAGTTCGGTCCTTCACTGCGGCAAATCGATCGCTTTGATCCAGCTTTTGATCCAGTATCACTTCAGTCTGGAATGAAAACTTAAATATGTTTGGAGTTTATCCGATTTAAACAGTATAACAGAGCAGGAACAGCTGTCGTTAACATGGCCCGGAAGAGGAAGTGTCCAAATACCGGGAACTTCCGGTAAAGCGTGATAATCCCCTATGGAGTAATAATGAGTCCAAATTGGCACCAAAGACTGTGGTTGACACGCAACAAGTAGGTGCATTACTGCCCCCACTGGTAGGGAGTGTCCGGAAATAGTTTATACAGACCGGAAGCAATGCGCGAAGCAGGACTTTATAAGTTAAACAAAGCATCGATTGCTAAAATACTACCGTAATCGATTTATATGAATTATTCGATTAATTGTTTCAGCCCTGCACCCAGCCTTACTGGACCCCCCAAGATTAGACACACTCCCATTACAGAAAAGCCTAAATTCACTACAGTCATTCAAATAACAAGAAACTGAAAAAGTAATTACAAATAAAAACGATAAATAAATCTGATAAATAAAAATTCACTAAATTATAATTTAGTAAAATAAAACTTTAATTTGAGTTGTTTTAAATAATCATAAAAAAACGCAAAACCGTGTCCATGCAGGACTCCACCCGTAGTTTGCTGTAACCTACGTCTCAGGCCCCCCCGGCCCAGTGTGGTCCAGCGGGGGTCCTGCTGGAAGCCTCAGCCCTGAACGCTGACCCGGTCTGTGCTCCGTCCTGCAGAACCATCTCCTGGAACCTGGTGGCCAGCTACTACGAGGAGCTGCCGTTCGGCCGCGACGGGCTGATGACGGCTCAGGAGCCCTGGAGCGGGAACTACGCGGTGGAGTCTCCCATCTGGATCACAGGTCTGGTTCGGTTCCGTCAGGATGACGGGGAATCGGATCTGCCATCAGGCTGCTGCTGGCGTCCCCGACAGCTTCTTCTTCTGTGGTTCTTCAGCTTGTTTGTTGATCTGGTTTTCCTCAGCCCACACCTCCCAGTTCTCCCAGCCCGGATGGACTTACCTGCAGACTGTCGGACATCTGCAACACGGAGGAAGTTACGTGGCTCTGACTGACGGGAAGGGAAACCTCACTGTTGTCATAGAAACCATGGTGAGCTGCTCTGGTTTTAAATCCTGCGAACACGTGATGATGCACAAAAGTTTATTTTTCTCATTTCTAATCAAAATATCTCATCACACACAAAATAAGACAAAATTACCTACAGAGAAACATTTCAGTGAGATATAAGAACTTGTTTTAAGAAAAATTTCTTATTTCAAGAACATTTTACTTCTTCTGTTGGCAAAATTTGTTTGCTTGTTACATGCAAAACAATCTTGTCCACTCTTAAAGGATAACTTTCTTTTTCCAAACCTGAACCTTATTTCTAGGAGTTTATACGTGCATTTACTCACCGGCAAAATTTCTGCATCAATTTGACTCCTTCGAAGGTTTTAGGTTGAGTCGTCCCTCAGCGTACGTCCATATAACGGGAGAGACGGTGCAGCCTCCATCAGACACTATCTGCAGTAAAACTCCTTCATTTCACCAATGCTTCAGCAGAGTAAATGAACGAACGAATACTGTTGTCCTGTGAGTCCAGATTTAGCTTTCCGGTACTTATCAGAGTTCCACACGTCGAGCCGTGTGTTCACGATGTGCGCTTCCGAAGTACAGCTGAGAAGATCGGCTGCTACCCAGACAACAACACAATTTATGAAACTCTGAACTCACAGGACAATAGTACTCATTCGTTCATTCATTCTGCTTAAAGCAGTACAGCGCAAGTTCCAGCTTTTTTCCAGAATATCGCCCCCCCTGGCGACAAGTGGAAGTGACTCTAATGTCGTGCACACGCATGAGCTGCTTGGACTGCGTTTGTCTCTAATTTAACCACATTACACTCAGTCTGAGCCCAGAGTCAGAGACACGATGTCTGCTGCAGTCATAACTTTATAAATCTGCATGTTGTTTATGGTTTGATCGTTGAGTAAACTGACGGACTGTATGCTAACGGTAGTAACAGGCTAACGCCAACTTGTAGTTCAAATATCTAAATTCAGAGGCTGAGACCACGATTACCTTATAAAATTACAGCATCAACCAAATTTAATAAGCGTCTAGAGTGTTTCTCCTTCCCGGGAACAGTCATATGTCTGTCATACTGCTGCATTTACATGCTAACAACTTAGCATTGCAATATTCTGCATCCTTAATCTGTCATTCATCACATTTAGCTTGTTCGTGAGAAGAAAGCAACTGTGGGTCTGTTTTATTCCCAGACTGGATCAGAACTCCTTCCAGTTAAACAAAGCTGCGCGGTTGTTTACTCCGGCCTTACTCCGGTGCCGGTGTTGTGCTGAAAAATGCCCCCCCCTGCCGGGGGGACCGGTCAGACTCCAGTTTGGTTCTTTTCGACTTTTCTTCTTCATCTTCCTGGAGTCTGAGTTGGGGTCTGAGAGGCTCCTGTTCTCCATCTTTTAGCAGCAGCAGTGTTGTCTCAGCATGTGCGGACCTGCGGTGGTGGAATATGACACCGATGCAGCCAGACGAACCAGAACCTGCAGCTTGTCTCCCCCACCAGCCCCCCCTAGAGGCTTCGTACCCGAAACTCTAAGACAGTATCAGAGACACCGCAGTGAAGAAAGATCAGCTCGTTCTACACATCAGCAGCTGTTGGAGCACGTGGAGGAAAGAAGAGATAGAAATTAAACATCCACCCACAGAATGATGTAACTTTAGGCCTCCATCCCTCATGGTGAGAAAGACTCTGCAGCACTTTTTTAATATTTCAAATGCAGCCGGTGATCAGGAAGGCTTCTCGTTTCCCCTCAACTTTCATATAATGGAGTTCACCGGGGTCCGAGCCAAAAAGGTCCTTAAAGTCCACAAAAAACTTGACAATATTCCTCCAAACTGCTCGTCCAATGTGATCCAAGTGTCCTGAGGTAGAAGGTCCAGAAATGACTGGAAATGACGTCATTTAGTAGATTTTTATAGACTGAACAGTAGAATATCACATTCTGCGAGCACGCCGATGCGTGTTCATGAAACTACGTAATGTCAATGTCAGTTTTATTTATATGGCACATTTTTAAAAGGCCAGTGGCCAACCAAAGTGCTTTACAGAATAAAAGACAACAATGAATACATAAATGCAACACAATAAAAACAGTAGAAATAAACCAATAAAAGTAAATTTAAAAAAGTATAAAAATAAAAAAACAGTGACTCTTCTCAGCTGAAGGCCAGGGAAGCTTCAGCAGACGAGATCGCGTTCTTTTTTCTTTCTTTCTTTGTTTTAAATCAGTATCAGTATCTTGTGTTTGTCCTGGTTTGTCTGCAGCTCTGTCGCTCTTAGCACAATGTAAACGGCAAATTTCTTCTTCTACACTTGCATTATCGGCAGAGTATGCTCTGAACGCCGAGGCTTCCGTAGTTTCGTGAATGCGCATATGCGTGCTCCGCGAAAGTAAGATGTAGTACTGATGTAGTACTGTTTAGGCTCTAAAAATGTACTAAATGACGTTGTTTCCAGTAAATTCTGGACGCTACCCACTCAGGACACTTGGATTACATTGGACGAGCAGTTTGGAGGAATATGGACAAGTTTTTGTGGACTTTTATGGACCTTTTTGGCTCGGACCCCGGTGAACTCCATTATATGAAAGTTGGGGGAAACGAGAAGCCTCCCTGATCGCCGGCTGCATTTGAGATATTAAAAAAAGTGCTGCAGAGTCTTTCTCACCATGAGGGGGGTGGAAGATAAAGTTACATCATTCTGTGGGTGAACTACTCCTTTAACATTTAAACTCAAGCAATGCACCTTTAAAGTATTGGTGAAATGAAGGAGTTTTGATGCAGATAGAGAGGCTGCGCCGTCTACAATGTGATATCTTCTGAAGGACTCAAAGTGATGCAGAAATTTTACCAGTGAGTAAATGCACGATAAACTCCTAGAAATAAGGTCCAGGTCGGGAAAAAGAAAGTTATCCTTTAAAATACGTCTTTTTTATAAAAAAAAGACTTTTTTTTATAAGGTTTTTTTTTTTTTTTTTTTTTTTTTTTAAATGTTCCTTAAAAATTTGCTAATAGTAAAAGCAAAATTTTCTTGATAAGATTTCTTGAAATAGATGCATCGCCTTAAAAACAAGTTCTTGTATGTCACTGAAATGTTTCTCTTTCAGTAATTTCTCTTATTTTGAGTGTGATGAGATATTTTAACCAGAAATCTCACACTTTACTTGGTGAGATTTGCGTTTTTTTGCAGTGCAGGAACTTAAAAAGCGCCGTTTCCTCCTCAGACTCACGACCATTCGGTCTGCATCCGACCTCCTCTTCCTCCCTTCAACGTGTCGGCGCAGACCGCCACCTTCCAGCTGAAAGGATCCTTCGTAAGTTGATCCGAGCTCGCCGTCGTCCTGACGGCCGCCGCCGTACTGAACCCGCTTCTCCCTCCTCTTCCTCCGAAGGCCTCCATCCCGCAGCGGCAGGTGTGGCGCTCCCGGTTCGGCTTCGGCGGCGGGGAAGCCGTCCTTCTTCCAGAAGATGGCCCCCGTGGAGGTAAGCGGGCGCGCGGCAGAGTCGCCGGGCGGCGTTGAGCGTGCTGACGTGTTTGTGATGAACGCAGCTCGTAGATGGAGCCTTCGCTCTGGATCTGGCCGAAGATGAAGTTTACACCGTCACCACCATCACCAGCGGGCGGAGGGGCAGCCACCCCGACCCCCCGCCCTCAGCTCGCTTCCCTAAAGTCTACAAGGACGACTTCGATGTTCGTGAGTAAAAAAACACTCCAAACTCATCATTTTCACCAAGTTTCAAGTTCAAGTTCACTTTATTTCTAAAGCACTCTTACACTGAAAAAGACAGATCAAGGTGCTTTACAACAATAAGACATAATAAAAAAAATTAAAAATAAACAGCAGAAGAATCTAAAAACAGTAAAAACAAATATGAAAAATAATAAATCAAACTAAAAGACTAAAACTAACTAAAAGTTTCAGTTTGATATCAGAGAAAACAACAAAAACACCCAAATGATTTAATCAAGACTGAATATTTAAGAAAATATGGACAAACTTTTACAAACTGTAACAAATTTACTCCTGATACATGAATACAGAAGCCCCGAACGTTGGAGCGACTCGTTTCATGTCAACTTTATCAGTTTTGGGGTATTTTTTGAATGAAAAGATATTATTTATTTAATGCACGATATAATCACCCCCCCTTTATCGATATCGGCCTTAAAACTGAGTATCGGACATCGGCCACCCCACCGATATTTAACAGATATTTAAAAGATCAGGCCGCTGTTACTAGGGATGCTTTTTTCAAAACCAATACCCGATAAATATCAGCTCCTAAAGGCCGATACCCGATAACCGATAACACACATGCCGAATAACATGACATCAATACTACTGACAAAACCAAAATGAATTTTTACTCTTTAAATGAAGAAATAGTTTTTAACTGGAAAAAATAAATATCAGCAAACTTATATCAAACAAATCTATTTGATATCTCACATGCACATCAACTTAAATAAGCTGCAGTACCGATACAGAAATAAAGGCTCCTTGAACTGATACAGATACGAGCATCAGGATTACAAGCTGAAGAAGTATAATAGAGAAGATTAAAAATAAAAAAAGATGATATGCTGGCAAGTTAAAGTCAAACTTTTACTCTGTTTACACAAGCTGAAAAAGTTTATTTGTAAACAATAATGATTGACAGGTCAGACTTGTTTATGTAAATAAGCATTTTTAAACAATAATTCCCGCCTCATAATGTGAGCGGAACATGCTGACAAAAATATTATACATGTTATCAGGACAAGTCGTCATGATATCAGAATGATGTAATAATTTCCTGTTATCGGCCCGATAATTATCGGTAATTATCGGGCACCTCGCTGTTTCTAAAGTCTAAAAAAACAAAAACTTCTTTTTACAGACTTTAAAACTTCCAGTTTCTTTTAGGATGTTTTATGTGAACAGTTTATACGCTCATTTGTGTAAATAACCAAATATCCCCTGTTTTGGGATATCGTTTTTTTTTTAGGCAGAATAAACTCCAGGTGGTTCTACGATATCACGCACGTATCCTGTTAGTTTTGTTTGAACATCTGTCATTAAGTTTGACTTGTTCTACGTAACACAAGTTGAGGTACTTTTATAATTTTGCACAAGGAATGAATATTACATCATTTATTTTTCAGCTTTAATATCGGTATTGATATCGGTTATTGGCCACATGAGTTTTGAAAATCAGCATAGCGGATATCGGCCAAAATTCCAATATTGTGCATCACTAATTTAATTATTTATTTATTTATGTAGGCTACTTATTTAATCATTTATTCATTTCATTTATTTTTTGGGGCAAATTATTTTTATCAAATAAATACAAATACTTAACTTTCTGTTTGTGTATTTCATTACAAAAGGCAACAAACGAGAAAAAATATTTTAGATTAGATTAGAAAAAAAAAACGGTTAAATGATTAATTTAAAAAAATTGAAAATTTTAAATGCAGTATTTTCCTGGCTGTAAGTCAGATGATGCATCATGAAGCGGGAAAAACGGGACCGTCAGTCACATTTATTTAGAAATTCATTTCAGGACATTTAAGTCCAAGAACGGAGATTTAATCTGGGAAGACAGATTGTCTGTTAACAAGTTCACCAAGATCCCGATCCTGATTCTGCGGAGCGCCCTGGTGACATCACCAGGAAAAACCAAAAACTCGTAACCACACGTTTCTAAAGCATCATTTCATCACCGTTTCCTAAATGAACTCCTCTCACTGAGATCAGGCTGTTTGCGGATCTTTGCTGTTTGAGCCGAATGTAGTCGTCCTCAAAATTATTCAAACCCTCCAATCAGAGAAGAAACATATCAGCTGCCAGTGAAATAAGATGAAATTGATAAAAGTGATAATCGTGACATTGATTTTGAATTTTGGTTCAACAGAAATATTAAAAACAAACACAAAAAATAAAACAAGTAAACAATGATGGGGCTCCTGAACTAAAATGTTGTTGACCAACACTTTGAGCCAATCACTGCAATCAGGTGTTTTCTGTAACGTCCAATCAGACGTCTGCACCTGGTGACAGGTATGTTTGTCCATGTTCATGGAAAGATGCTCTCATGTGTTTGGGACAGTTTTGTTTGCTTGCTTTTTTAAAAATGTTTGTTTTCTACCACAATTTAAAAACAATGATTTATTTCTCTAAATTATGATTTTGTAAATTTTTATTTATTATCAGTTTCTTTTGTTTCGTGATATTTGAATTACTTTTGTGAATTTAGACTTTTATTTAATGGGAGGGAATGAATGATTCTGAGGACTGCCGTTGTCACGAGCCTAGAGCGCCCTCTGCTGGTGTAAGACGGTGATGTTTACTCTTTGGCTCCTGTCAGTCAGGATGAATTCATATTTTAAAATCTTAAATTGTATTTATTGATGTATACAATCGTCCTCAAAATTATTCATACCCTGCCATTAAAGAAAAGACTATATTCACAACAGTAATTCAAATAACAGGAAACCAAAGAAACTAATAATAAATAAAAAAAAATACAACATTTATTATTTATTGAAACAATAAAATATTGATTTTGAATTTTAATTTAAAATGATAATAAAATGTCCCAGACAAATCCTTTCCTTCTTTAATTGGAGGGTTTGAATAATTTTGATGACTGTGTATAGTCTGAAAAATATTTAAGATGTGCTTTTTTGTTATTTGTTTATTAAGGTGAATTTTTTGTCATTCTCCATTTTAACTTAAATATTTGGAACACAATCAACCAATCCTTGAAAAATATTAGTTATAAAATCTATATTATAATTTGAGTCTGACTATGATGAGAAAATATTTAGAATTTAAATAAACAAATATCTGACACCTGGATCGGATATCGGCTCTAATATTGACTAATTGGCTGGATGTGATGAATGAGGACGACGCAGTCATTTCTTTTTTATTCATTTCAAACACAGCAGCACAGTTACATCCATCCGGTCACTTTATTCTATAATTTCAATACTGGTTATTTTATCATGCAGAGCAGAGACGGGATATTTCTTTCTTTTTGCTGCTAATGTGCACTTCATTTGTATAATAAATGTATAAATGTACATTAATTATCATTACAGTTCAGTATAATGACATTTTCTGTCTTGTTTTCTTATATATGCTCTTTTTTTTATTATTAATATAAAAGTCGATATTATCTATTGAATGAAATTAAGGTTGTCATATGGGGGGATTTGGGCCATGAATAAAATACTGTTTTATCGCCGCTTCATTGTAGTTTTGTCGCTTCAGCTGGCAAAGTCCTGAAAAATGTCCTGGAAAAGCACTTCTAGAAAAGAGCAGGAACCCTGAATATTGTGTCGTATCGTGAAACGTGTCGTATCGTGAAACATATCGTATTGTGAAACGTGTCGTATCGTGAAACGTGTCGTATCGTGAAACGTGTCGTATCGTGAAACATGTCGTATTGTGAAACGTGTCGTATCGTGAAACATATCGTATTGTGAAACGTGTTGTATCGTGAAACATATCGTATTGTGAAACGTGTCGTATCGTGAAACGTGTCATATCGTGAAACGTGTCGTATCGTGAAACGTGTCTTATCGTGAAACATGTCGTATCGTGAAACGTGTCGTATCGTGAAACATATCGTATCGTGAAACGTGTCGTATCGTGAAACGTGTCGTATCGTGAAACGTGTCGTATCGTGAAACGTGTCGTATCGTGAAACGGTCGTATCGTGAAACGTGTCGTATCGTGAAACATGTCGTATCGTGATGCATATCGTATCGTGAAGTCTTTTGCTAACACCCACCCCTCTAATCCGACGTCGGGTCAGATGTAAAACCTGGAAAATCTTCTCCGTGTCTTCGTACAGGAAATCCTCCGTTCTCCGAAGCTCCGAACTTCGCTGACCAGACCGGAGTGTTCGAGTACTTCACGAACCTCACGGACCCTGGACCGCACGTCTTCACCTTCCGACAGGTGGTGACGGAGCGGCCGGTCACCTGGGCGACGGACGCCGACCAGACCGTCAGCGTCGTGGGAGACTATCAGTGGTGAGACGTGTTCCGGTTCCTCCGGTCCGGGTCCGGTCCGGGTCTGGTCCGGTCCGGCTCTGCAACCGTCCGGTGTGTTTGTTGCAGGCAGAACGTGACGGTCACGTGTGACGTCTTCATGGAGGACGTGCAGAACGGCGGCGTGTTCGTCGCCCTCCGGGTGGACAGAGGGGGCGGGTCGGTCCGCAGCACCAAAGGAGTCTTCTTCTGGGTGTTTGCTGACGGGACCTACAGAGTCACCAACGATCTGGGTCAGTCTCGTCCTCGTCTCCGACCCTGCTGAGTGTCAGAACTGAATGATGACACATCTTCTGTCCAACAGCTGGACAGACGGTCCTGGCGGAGGGGCGGTCCGGGACCCGAGCGTACGTCTGGACCGCGCTGTCGCTCACTGTGAAGGTAAGTTGTGTCGGAGCTGGTTTAACGGCGACGGGAACCGGGTCAGACCCGTGTCATGTCTGTCCTGCAGGGTCAGACGGCCTTCGGGACGCTGGACGGACACCTGCTCTGGAAGGAGGTGGTGGTTCCGGGTCCGAAGAACGGCTGGGCCGCCGTGGGAACGCGCTCGTTTCAGCTCGCTCAGTTCGATAACTTCGCTGTGATGGCAGAGTGAAGACGGGCCCGAGTTCTGATGGACACACCCAGAACCTCCGATGACCCAGAACCTCCGATGACCCAGAACCCCGATGACGAGACCAGCTCACACTGTAACCCCGAATCTTCTCAGATTTAATGATTTTTGCACTTTTTAAGCGGTTTTTACTGTTTTTACTGATGATGAATGTCGACTTTAACGAAATGAAACATGAATATTGAATAAATAAAGAGCCTGGTTGGACTTGAATCAGGTGGTGTGTCATGTGACCGGGAGGTTTCTTGGGGGGGGGGGGGGGGGGGGGGTGTCTGTCTCATCTGGGGTCACTCGACATGTTTGCGAAGCGAGGAGTGAAATAATCCCACCAGCAGCGATGACGCCGTCCTTTCCTCCAATCAGAGGAAAGCTGAGCGATGATGTTCACTCTGAGCATGCTCAGTATGATCCTCTTTGTGACTGAAGACATTTTTACATGAAAATATGACTAGAGATCGACCGATACCGATATTTTCTCATCAGCCTCAGCTGATATGTGGGGCAGATGCTGCATTTGACTCCATAATTAATTTAATGAACACAATGAAAACTAATTTTGAAAACACCAGAAGAAGAAAGAAACCACTTCAGATGAATGTATGAAAGAGAAACGATGCACTTGTCACGATATCAAAAAGAAACAAATGTAATTCGTCCTAAAAAAAAAGGGCTAAATTAACAATAGTAATTCAAACAACAAACTAAAAAAAATAAAAAATTAATTAAAAAAATTACAATTTAGTGAAATAAAATGCTGCTTTTGAATTGTGGTAAGAAATTTTTTTTTTTTTTTAAATATCTTTTTATTTGATTATAAACATATGAATTGCACTCTTTACAAATCAAGTTTTCTAGCCCCCCCCCTTTTTTGTGGGGGAGGGCAAATTGACATTTCTCTCCCATCCCTTTTCTCCCACTAGTTCTTTTCATTCTTTCACATTTGCAATTCGATAACAGAACATAACAAGTGCCAAGAAAAAAATTATACATATATATATATATACACACACTTGTATGTATCCATATATATATATATATATATATACATACATACATAAAACAATAAAGATATATTTATAAAGAAAAACTATAAATGAAGAAAAACATGAACAGCAACAAAGCCTGCAGGTGAAGATTAATAAGAAAAATCAAAATTAGCAATAACCTTCTTTTGTTTTATATAACAGCCATTTTTCCCAACCCTTAACAAAAGCTTCTTCTTTCATTTTCAATTTATAAGTAAGTCGTTCCATTGTTTGGATGTCTTCTACAATACGGATCCATTGTTCATATGTTGGGGTTTCAGTCTTAAGCCAGTTTTTAGATATTGCTTTCTTTGCAGCCACAAGGAGAATCTTTAGCAGATATTGGTCTTTTACATGCACAGTTTTGTTCAGATATCCCAGGTACAATACAAGACAAGATCGGGGTATCACATACATCAAAATCTCACAGATAGCTGAGTGAACGGCATCCCAGAATGACTGTATTTTTTCACATTTCCAGAAAATGTGTGAATGGTCAGAATTCATGTGGTTACACAGCCTCCAGCATGTTTGCTGAATTTTCATTTGTTTACTTTTAATTTGAGGTGTTATGAAGTATCTGATCTGGTTCTTCCAGGCAAATTCTCGCCACTGCTGTGACTGTGTTGTAGTTTGGTGAACTTCCCACATGTCACTCCACATTTCCTCTGGGATGTCCTCACCCAGCTCACGTTCCCACCTTGCCCTGACGTATAGAGTTGATTCTTCTTTTGATTCCATAAGACAGTTATAGAAGGTTGACACAGCTTTAGGGATGACATTACTGTAGGCCAATATAAATATCTTTATTATGGGATGTATTTTAACTTCATTTGCCTTGATACACTTATCATAATAGTCTCGCATTTGAAAATATCTAAACAGGTCTTGGTTTGTCAAATCATACGTGTCCTTAAGTTCTTGAAAACTTTTCATTTGACCTTTTTCAATTATTTTACAAATGGCTGTTAGACCCTTCTCTGTCCACTGTTTGAATGTGGAGTCATATTGTCCTGGTTTAAATGTATCATCATAGGCTAGCCATTTCAGTATTCCAAGTTCCTTTCCCAATTTTAATTGTTTCACAACGGAGAACCATTTTTCTAGGGTAAATAAAATGATTGGATTTAGATCAACATAGTCTCTGATATAGACGGGGAGTTTAGATTCCCCAATACTTGTTTGAATCGGAAATTTAAGTGTAGAAATTTCTATATCTTTCCACCGGGCAACATAGTCCGTATTACACCAGTACATCAGATAGTGTATTTGGGCGGCATTAAAATATTCTTTTAAGTTTGGTAGTGCCAACCCTCCTTTTGTCTTAGGTAATTGTAACGTAGTATATCGTATTCTTGGTTGTTTACCTTCCCATATAAATCTTGATATAAGTTTATCCCATTTATTGAACTGGATTTGTGGTATATCTACTGGTAGAGATAGGAATAGATATAACAGACGTGGTAGAATATTCATTTTTACAATACTGATTCTCTCACTTAATCCTAATGGGTAGGTAGACCACCTTTCAATGTCTTTCCTCATACTGATGTCTATGTGTTCATAATTATTTTGATATAGTTTTGACAGTTTTTTTTGTTATATTCACTCCTAAATATTTGATTGACTTTGCTTCCCATTTTATTCTCCATTTCTTTAGATCCTGACTTGGAGCACAGTTAAACATAAGTGCCTGCGTTTTGTTTATGTTTATTTTATAGCCAGAACAGAGACCAAATCCATCCAATATCTTCATCAAGTGTCCAATAGACTCTACTGGGTTGTACAGATATATCATAACATCATCTGCAAACAAACTTATGGTGTGAACCTGGTCATCAATGTCTATTCCTGATATGCGAGTGTCCTGTCTTATCATTTGAGCTAATGGCTCTATATAAAGGGCAAAAAGTACAGGGCTAAGACAACAGCCCTGCCTAGTACCCCTCTCCAGCATAAATCTTTCTGTGAGGGATCCGTTGATTTTAATTCTAGCCATAGGTTTATGGTACAGAGATTTAATACACTGAATTGATTTTTTATTGAATCCAAATTTCTCTAATGTGGAATATAAAAATTCCCAGTTGACCCTATCAAATGCCTTTTCGGCGTCCAAACTAATTAAAGATGCAGGTAATTTGTTTTGGTGAATCTTATTTATAATGTGGAGTGTTCTCCTTACATTATCCTGTGTTCGCCTTCCTCTACAAATCCAGTTTGGTCCTCATCTATGAGGTCTGATGTGAATGATTGGAGCCTGTTTGAAATGATAGAGGTATAAATCTTATAATCGACATTTAAAATAGATATTGGTCTGTAATTCTGGCAATGTTCCTTATCCCTCTGTGGTTTAGGGAGTACTGTAATGACTGCCTCCTTCCAAGTAGGAGGGGTACAGTCATTATTCAAAATCCAGTTGAATGTGGAACAAAGCAGTGGAGTGAGTTCTTCTTTAAATTTCTGATACCATTCAGATGGGAATCCATCGCTGCCTGGTGTTTTATTTGGTTTCATCTTACCTATTGCTTTTTTAATCTCGTCTGTAGTAATCTCCTTTGTTATAAGTTCATTCTGTTTTCTGCCTATCGAGGGTAAATCTAGTGAATCAAGGAGCGTTCTAATTTCCTTTTCGTTTGGGGGTTCTGATTGGGTGTATAGATCCTTATAGTAGTCTTTGAAAATATTTTCTATTTCTTTTGGATTATTTTTAAGTTGATTTGTTTTTGGATCGCGCAATTTGGTAACAGTTAATTCTTCCTGTTGTTTTCGTATTCTTCTAGCTAATAATCTTGTGGCTTTGGGACCAGATTCATAGTAATTTTGTTTTAAGTATCTTGCTTTTGTTTCTGTCTCATATTGGAGTAGGTCATTTATCTCTTTTTTTGTCTCCTTGATTTGTTGTCTTGTTGCATTATCAACTTTGTCCTTGTATTTCTGTTCAAGAGCTTTTAAGTCTGATTGAAGCGTCTCGTACTGTTTTGTTCGTTCTTTTTTAAGTTTACTCCCAATAGCGATTAATCTCCCTCGTATTACTGCCTTTAATGCGTCCCAGAGAATAGATGGGTTTGTCTCACCATTATTGTTTACTTCCAAATAGTCCTGTATATCAACTTTAATTTGTTTGACCACTGTCTCATTATTTAAGATACCTGCATTCAGCCTCCATATTGTATTTTTTTGTCTGCACTTTAGTTTAATTTTCAGATAAACACCGTTGTGATCTGACACATCAGCTACTCCTATATAACATTCTTGTATTAAGTTCCTGTGCTCTTTCTGTATAAAGAAGTAGTCAATTCTGGAATGAACGGAGTGTGTTTCTGAGTAGTGAGTATAATTTCTTTGTAAGGGATGAAAATCTCTCCACACATCAATAAATCCTATTTCATTCCACATACCTTTCACAAACTTAGAGATTGATTTCTTACTTTTCTTCTGACTAGTTGTATCCAGGTAATAATTCATTATAACATTTAAATCACCTCCACAGATACATACACCTTCGGCTTCAGTTGCAACAGTGTCCAGCAGGGATTTGAAAAATTCTTTGTTACTCTCAGGTGGTGCATATACATTAATCAATGATACTATTGTCTGGCCAATTATCCCTTTTACAATAATATATCGTCCCTCTTTATCTTTAACTTCTTTTTTATATTCAAATTCAGTTGTGTTGGCTATTAATATTGCTACCCCTCTTTTTCGAGTATTAGAATGTGAACTGTAGAAAGTGTTTTTAAACCCAAATCTTTTCAATTTTTCGTGTTCTTTATTTGACAGATGTGTCTCTTGTAGAAAGTTTATCTGCATCTTTTCTTTTTTGAGTTTTGTCATAATTCTGGCCCTTTTGACTGGATTTCCCAATCCATTTACATTTAAAGACAAAATATCATAGTCTTTTGCTTTGGTGTTCATAAGTGGTTATCGTGTCCTCAGCCATGCATCTCCCCCCCCCAGGCTTTCATATGAACATTCCCAAACCAATAACAGCACACACACACTAAATAAACTGAACACATTTGAACAGCAAACACAGTCAGTGGCTTCCATGAAAAGGAGTCGACGTTACCTCTCTCATGCCGTCTCCTTTCTTGCTTTGAGGGGGAGTCCTCACATAGAGAGAGGGCCCCCTTCTAGCGATGAGTTTCCTCTCGCTCATCCTAGGCTTCATATTTATGTGTATTCCCTCATAACCAACATTTCTATAGTATGTGACCCGCTATAGAAGCAAACAGTAATGCCACTTGGGATTTAAACTTGCAGATCGGTGTGTCATCTTATTCGGTCAGACATCATACTCATCAATTGTTACTGTTGCGCTGAAACTCCTGTAACTGTGCCCGCGCTCGTCTGGCAGCCTCTCCCGGTCTCTCCCTTCTGCTGGTTCTCCACGTCGCGATCCCAGCCGACAGTAGACCCTCCACAGGAGCAGATTTTCCGGCTTGATAAGCTGGGTCTTCCACATCGTATCCTCTTTTCCTCAGGTCGCTGGTCGCGTCGTCAGCATCTCCATAGGTTTTCACTCCGCCCGGCCAGTGAATGCGCATCTTATTGAATGGAGTCTGGAAACGGACTCCTTCTCTCTTTAACACCTTCTTGATGTTTACATATGCTTTGCGCTGCTGCAGCGTCTTCTCCGAGTAGTCGTGGTCGAAAAAGACCCTTTTTTTCACCATGCATGACCGTTTTCTTCTCCCACGCTTTTTTCAGGATAGTTTCTTTTACAGTGAACTGTTGGAAGCATATAACAATAGATCTTGGCGGTTGGCCTGCTTTAGGTTTGGGGGCTAAAGCTCGATGGGCTCGTTGAATCTGAAGATCTGAGTTCAGGGAAAACTCCTCTTTAAGCCACTTGTCCATAAAGTCCGCCATTGAGTCAGCCGTTGCCTCCGCGTCCTCCTCTATTCCATAGATTCGCAGGTTATTTCGTCTTGACCTGGATTCCAAGTCGTCCAGCTTGTCCGCCGTTTTCTTTTGCTCTTTCATTAATTCCTGCAGCACAATGTTTACTTCCTGGCTCCACGTCTCGATCTCCTCCGTACGTGTCGTAACGGCATCGATCTTTTCAGTTTGTTCACCCACCTCTGTTGTTATTTTAGAAAGTTTCTGATAGATGTCTTCCCTAAATTCCGACAGCTCATTTTTCATTTGACTTGTGATGTCATCTTTGAATGATTTCAAGTCGGCTTTCATTTCGTTCTGTAAAGACTGAATTTGTTTGCTAATGCCGTCCAAGCTGCTTTGAAAGTTAGCCATGTTAGCTTCAGGTGTTAGCGTGTTCTCCCTCGCGGCGTCTTTTGCTTCTTTGCTTCGTGTATTCGGGTTCCTTCTCTGTTTAGTCGAGCCTCCGCTCATATTCTAGTGTGCTGAGTCTTATTTGACCTTATTCCTCGAGTTTTAGGCGGAGTTTGGCCTTGATTTTTATTTGGTTCGAGGGAGCTACCCTTTTACGCCTCCATATCCTCCACCGTCCAACCGGAAGTCCCCGGTAAGAAATATTTTTAAAAAATAAAACTGTTCCAGACAGTCAGGCTGGTGTACCAGGCTAAGTTTACCAGGATGCTAGTTGACCTTGAATCTGTTCACACTGTTGGTCCTAATATTAATATCAGATTTAATGATTTATTTTGCCTGGTTCTTTACATTTTAATTTGAACATGACCCCCATCAGACTCCAGTGTGAGCCGTCGATGGGCCAGTCTCCCGCAGAAGACCTCAACATGCCTCCTCCCATACAGTTTTATAAATGAACTTATAAGATGATGTGGCTCAACCAATGGCAGAAGAACTATAGAAGAGGATGACATGACATAAGAAAGTGCTAATCCAGAAATCTGCTGATTTTCAGAAGGTATTTCCTTTAGGAGGAAGTTCTCCTCAAATAATTACAGTCGTCATAATTATTCACACCCTCCAATTAAAGAAAAAGCTAAATTCAAATAACAGGAAACTAATAATAAATGTATAAAATTATAATTTAGTGAAATAAAGTATTGCTTTTGAATTGTGGTTTGAAATAATAATGATAAAAATAAAAAAAACCTCTCCCAGATCTTGTTTGTCTAGATCTGGATCTGCCACCATCATTATTCATGAATTGTCTTATTTTGCTTTGGTCCATTCCAATGTGGAAATGTGAACGTTTCTTTGGAAAACTAAAGATAAAACGTCATTTTCTGCAACATTTTCTCATAAAATGTTCTTTCATTTCTTTCTTAAAGAACAGTGACAGATATGAGTTTGTAAAGATGACATCACCACATCCATTAGCGTTTTCATGAACGACTTTATTGAAACAATGTTTTCAGTCATAGATAACAAGTAACAATAAATCCAACTCTGCATAACTGATTAAACCGGTTTCTATGTTTAACAGGAAGCAACACAGAATAATTTGCTGCAAGTGTATCAGAATTATAAGAACAGCCACTCTCACAAAAGCAGGATTACACTGGAGTTCTTTCTTAAACAGAGTATAAGTAACATATTTGTGATGATATTGAATCTCTGATGGCTGATAGATTGATATCATCAGATAGCAGATTTCTTTTTTAATATCTGCTGCTATGTTGTTGCACACAAACTTTCTTTTTAATTTGAATTCCTTCATGAATAAAACAAGTCTAATTTAAGTAATATCTACAAGAATGAGACTAAGTTTAAATACAATAAAGATTTCTTTAGCTACAAAAATGAAAGTAAAATACAAGAGATGGATTAAAAAAATAAAATAAAAAAAAAAACAAAGCAGAAACTATTTCTTTCAAATCCTCTTCAATACTTCTTTTTAATATTTACAGCTGAGCTTTCACACTTGTGTGGAACTACGCATATCTTATTCTGTGCCATCTTTTCTACACGTTTTAAGACCATGCAGATATTTTAATCCTCACCCAGACAGATATACTGGTGTCTCTCCTGTGTGGACTCTCGTGTGTCTTTTAAGGTGATCATGCCGTGTAAACTTTTTCCCACAAACATCACAACCAAATGGTTTCTCTCCTGTGTGGATTCTCATGTGTGTTCTAAGATAACTACTCTGTGTAAACATTTTCCCACAAACACCACAACCAAATGGTTTCTCTCCTGTGTGGATTCTCATGTGTGTTATAAGATCAATACACTGTGTAAACTTTTTCCCACAAACATCACAACCAAATGGTTTCTCTCCTGTGTGGATTCTCATGTGTGTTCTAACATAACTACTCTGTGTAAACCTTTTCCCACAAACATCACAACCAAATGGTTTCTCTCCTGTGTGGATTCTCATGTGTGTTTTAAGATCACTACTCCGTGTAAACTTTTTCCCACAAACATCACAACCAAATGGTTTCTCTCCTGTGTGGATTCTCATGTGTGTTTTAAGATCACTACTCTGTGTAAACTTTTTCCCACAAACGTCACAACCAAATGGTTTCTCTCCTGTGTGGATTCTCATGTGTGTTTTAAGATCACTACTCTGTGTAAACCTTTTCCCACAAACGTCACAACCAAATGGTTTCTCACCTGTGTGGATTCTCATGTGTGTTTTAAGATCACTACTCTGTGTAAACTTTTTCCCACAAACATCACAACCAAATGGTTTCTCTCCTGTGTGGATTCTCATGTGTGTTTTAAGAACACTACTCTGTGTAAACTTTTTCCCACAAACATCACAATGACTTTGTTTCTGTTTTGTGCGTCCTCTCATCTGTGACTCTAAATTTTGATTCACTTTTACCATCTCATTCTGAACTGGAGCACTGCTCGTCTCATGACCACCATCTTCAGTTTCAGCTTCAGAATCTGACCAAGCTTTCTGCCATTCCTCGTAACGAGCATCTTCTGCATCACTGACCTCAGTTTCAGATGGTGTGGAAGTCTTTCCACTGGTACTTGGGCCTGGGTTACTGGTTTGTTCTTGTGTGTCAGATTCTGATTTAATCTCTTTAACTGAGCTGCTGGTAGGAGGATCTGCCTCTCCACGGTCTTCTGACTGATATTCTTCTGCATCTTCTTTATCCTTTATATCATTGGTGGTAAACTGGGTTGTGGTGATTTCCTCCTCCAGTTCCAAAGCCTGCTCTGTCATTTGAATGGTCCTGATGTCGCCGTCTTCTTCTTTTATGATGAGAAGTTCTGGGTCTTTTTGGTCCAGATTGTTGTCCCATTCTTGAAGAATCTCTTTTTTGATTCTTGACAGATGACGGCCATCTGCAGGGAACACAGGATTGCATGTGTGTAACTACTGTAGTACTACATTAGGTCAATGCTACGACTTACACATATCATTTCAAGTTGATTAACTCCATCCAGAACAACAGATGATCATCAGGACAGATTTTTCTTTCAGTGCATCCAATCACTATTAAACATAGATCAGTGGTGGCTGCTCCTGCTGCTCGTTGTTACCTAGACTTTTATTTTTAGATTATTTGTTTTGTTGCTGTTTTAATTTGGTTTTATTTTAAATCAAATGTTTACATTGTACATAAACTTGATATTGCTATAAATAAAGGTTAGGTAAGACAACGGATTAAATAAAATGATATAGTTATGGTCTATAAAATCAAATGTTTATTTTATGGATGGGACTTTAACATGTTAATTCCAGTTAATCAATAACAGCATCACTCTCAGTTACAGAGTCAATCCCAGTTTCGGAATTGGTCCCAGATCCCAGCATCGGTCCAGTTTCCAGCATCTTCATCATAAAGAATTTTGCCAAACAGCTTCTTATATTTACAGTAATCAGGTTTAAAACATGTGCGCCTGTTTTTTGGTGAGTTTTCTGCCTCACGAGGCCTTGAGGTGAAAATCAAACACGTTTGATATTTTTGGCCTCGCGAGGCGAAAACTCACTGTGTGCGCTCAATTTTAGCTCTGCTGAGGGCAGATGATCTAGCAACCAATCAAAATGCGTCTGCAGATCACATGATTTCAAGACAGCCTTCTGTCATCACGTCAGAAGAATTGATTGATATTTTGCAAAAAGATCCAAAGACTGAAGGCAGAAAAGTTTTGAGGATCTTTTTGTTAGACTGAATTGTGTTACTGTATTTTTTTTTGTCATTTTATTAAGTAAATCGTATGCGACATAAATACTATACACACTCAAAAACAGAGGTACGAGACAGGATCATTTCTGTACCTGTAGTTACATTTTTCTACAAATGTTCTCTCAAAAGTACAATATTGGTCTTTATGAGGCCAGAAGTACCTATATACTATGAAAAAGGGTCCAAAGTAATATAAAGTACACATTTGTACCATTTCAACCCTAAGGGTACCTGCAGCATTGAAACATGTGTGTAGCTTGTACAATAACTATAAATAGCAGTACTTCTAAACAGTAGTATAATTATAGTTATTATATTATGATTTTCATAATAATCATAGTAATAATTATATGTATAATTATATATGTGTTTGGCCTCATATTTCTATAATAATTATTCATTTATTATTAGCATCTTTGATTGTTGTCATAATCTCTATTTTATTGACTTTTATTCATCATCTTTAATTGGTTTAATTGTACTTTATTAACTCATACAGCTTGATAAGGTACAAAAATGGACCATGGAGGTACAGAAATGTCTTTCAGAAAGGAACCCCCCCAGCTACAAGCTTTGGACCCTTTTAAGTACAATTTGGTACCTCTGTTTCTGAGTGTGTAGTATAATCATACCAGTTGGTGGCGGTAGTTCAATTAAATTTTTCAATTCAATTCAACTTTATTTGTACAGCGTCCATTCATGACAGTGTCACCTCAGGGC
This sequence comes from Atherinomorus stipes, assembly GCA_023101725.1. Lineage (NCBI taxonomy): Eukaryota > Metazoa > Chordata > Actinopteri > Atheriniformes > Atherinidae > Atherinomorus > Atherinomorus stipes. Next base: position 67,637 of record JALJCO010003218.1, read on the forward strand.
GCTTAAACAGACAGAGAAATTCAGGTCAGATTCATAATAGCCTAGTTAAGGAAACAGACAGATTGGATCGAATCTTGACTTGACCCGGTCCAATCCCCCATCCTGAGCAAGCACGGAGGGGTGGCGACAGTGGGAAGGAAAACACCCTTTTAACAGGGAGGGAAAACCTCCGGCAGAACCCGGCTCAGGTAGGGCGGCCATCTGCCTCGACCGGCTGGGGGGGAGAAGACAGAAAGGGAGACCAACAAACACTGCAACGTTATCCAGTCAGATCTGCTGAGAGAGGAGAACACAGTTAATGATGCAATACTGTACCCGATATATCGGCCGGCCGATATATCGGTCGGGCTCTAATCCAGATCAACTATAAAGCTAGATAATTTAGTCCTGAGTTTTTCGGGTCCAAAGACTATAACCTCGGTCTTGTCTGAATTTAGAAGCAGAAAGTTCAGGGTCATCCAGGTCTTTATGTCACTAAGACATCTTTGTAATCTAACAAACTGATTGGTTTCATCAGGCTTCATAGATAAGTATATCTGAGTGTCGTCTGCATAACAATGAACATTTATGCCATGTTGTCTGATGATATTACCCAAAGGAAGCATATATAATGTGAAGAGAATTGGTCCGAGCACAGAACCCTGGGAACTCCATGAGTTACTCTGGTGTGTGATGAAGACTCATTGTTGACATTAACAAACTGAAATCTATCAGATAAGTATGACTTGAACCAATCTAATGCAGTTCCTCTAATTCCAATAACATGTTCAAGTCTCTGTAGCAGAATGTTGTGATCAATGGTGTCGAATGCAGCACTGAGATCTAACAGGACAAGTACGGACAGGAGTCCTTTATCTGAAGCCATGAGAAGATCGTTAGTAACCTTCACCAGTGCCGTCTCTGTGCTATGATGAGCTCTAAAACCAGACTGAAACTTTTCAAACAGATTATTTCTGCTCAGATGGGCACAAAGTTGAGCTGAAACTGTTTTCTCAAGAATTTTAGACATAAAGGGGAGGTTGGATATCGGTCTATAATTAGCTAATTCTCCTGAGTCAAGAGTAGGTTTTTTAAGTAAAGGTTTTATTACTGCAGTCTTAAAGGACTGAGGTACATATCCTGCCAATAGAGATGAATTGATCAGATCTAGTAAGTAAGTGTTAATCAAAGGAAAAACTTCCCCTCGTTTGAGGGACGCAGTTATTGTCTGATTAATCAGCTGCGTCTGGAGTCCAGCTTCCAGCTTTTCTGGGGGTAAACCAGGAAAAGTTCTAATTATTCTGCCGGCGTAAACGTTTCCAGAGCTCAGGTGTTGTCAGTAAGGAGAAGCGCGGTCTTATTTTCTCTCCGCTGACATGCTGTCTTGCCACAAATGTAATGATTTAAAAGCCGAAAAAATGCAAACTGGAAATCCCACAAGTCCCGCCCCCTCCACATGTTGTGGAGTGGAGCATGTGGTCCAGTGTGGACAGAAGTCCGTAGGCGTGTCAGCGAGAGGCTGGCTTATGCTAACAGTCTCTGTTAGTTACCAAATTGAAGGAGCCAATCAGAATCTCACAATTTGGGGATTTAGCTCTTGTGGGCTGTTCTGGTGTGAGGAAAGAGCCCACATGAAAATGCGTTTGTTTTTATTGTCTTGAAAAGCACTTTGGGTTGCCGTTGGCACGAAAAGCGCTTTATAAATAAAGTTTGATTTGATTTGATTTTGATGAAAAAACTGGACCAGGCAAGTTTACATTTCACTCCAACACCAATAAACATGTTTTCATCAGAAAAATGCAATTTCCAGGTGATTACTCCTTTAATAGTAACATGATCATCCTGCTGCAGCCAGGTTTCTGTGAGACAAAATAAATCAATATGATGATCGCCAATCAAATCATTAACCAACAGAAATTTAGAAGAAAGGGATCTGATATTTAATAATCCACATTTAATGGTTTTATTTTTCTGTTTTGTTACGTTTATTGTTTTAATTTTTATGAGGTTATTGTGATTTACCTTAGAGGTGTTTTTGGATTTTATTCTAAGGGCCCGGGGGACAGACACAGTCACTATGGGGGTGTGGGAGGGCGGCAGGTGGGAAACTGCAGAGAGGTGTGTAAGACTACAACTCTGCGTCCTGGTCTCAACCCTGGATTGTCAATGGTTTGACTGACTAACAAAATCGTCCAGATTCCTGAAATGAGAGCTGCTCCGTCCAAAGTGGGACGGATGCCGTCTCTCCTAATAAGACCAGGTTTGCCCCAGAAAGTTTCCCAGTTATCTACAAAGCCCACGTTGTTTTCTGGACACCACCTAGACAACCAGCGATTAAATGACGACATGCGGCTAAACATGTCATCACTGGTCAGATTTGGCAGGGGGCCAGAGAAAATTACGGAGTCCGACATGGTTTTAGCAAAAGCACATACCGAAGCAACATTAACTTTTGTGACCTCCGATTGGCGTAACCGGGTGTCGTTACCGCCGGCATGAATTACAATGTTACGGTATTTACGTTTATCCTTAGCCAGCAGTTTCAAGTAAGACTCAATGTCGCCCGCTCTGGCTCCTGGGATGCATTTAACTGCGGTCGCTGGTGTCTCTAAAGCCACGTTTCTGACTATAACCAGGGTTTGTTGCTCAAAGGGTATGTCTTTGAGTGGGGCGTATCGGTTAGAAACGTGGACAGGTTGGTGGTGACCCGCGGGCTTAGCTTTAGCCTTAGAGCTACGTTTCCTCACAACCGTCGCCCATCCCTCCTGCTGTTCCGGCTGCTCGGAACCAACTGCGGAACCACTAGGGACAGCCTGTCTACGAGGCTCCGCTCCGCCTAAAGCTAAAGCGGGGCCCTGGCTAGCTACTGGAGGCTTTTCCATGGAGCGGAGCCGAGCTTCTAATTCGCCGAGCCTCGCCTCCAAAGCTACAAACAAGCTACATTTGTTACACGTACCATTATCACTAAAGGAGGCAGAGGTGTAGCTAAACATGAAGCACACCGAGCAAGAAAAGAGAGTGGCAGAGGGAGGAAGAGCAGAAGAAAAGCGCTAGCAGCCATGCTAGCGGAGAGAGCTTACAGGCGTAGCAGATAGCAAGGACTAGAGAATCCCAAAAACGGAGAAATAGTGAGGAAGTGTGTTTAAGCGTTATACGTTGTGAAAGGACAAACGGTGAATGGTATAAGACACAATAAGCAACTAAAGGGCAGCAGAGAGAGCTAGCGCTTCGGAGCTCAAACGAGCGAGGTACGCACAGGAGCAAACAGGAAGTGACACAGCACGCCTTACCGCACGTCAGCACCTCACCAAGGTAGCGAACCTTGAGTTCTCCAACCGCCATTAAGCTAGAAAGAAGAAGTCATGTAAGAAGGATGAACGAAACGTAGACAGAGACGATATTTGGATGGATGTTTTTGAAGTCCGATGAAACATCATATAAGCAGGTCTAGTCTGGACGTATTTCCACCAATTTATCCTCTAAAGTGTAACGGAGACTTTTAGCTCAGCAGAAAGCTCTCGTGTGCAGCAGGCTAAAGCTAAGTCAGCGGTCCCAGATCATTTCAGGGGGTCACCAGATCTTCGTAAAAGAAAAGACCAAACAGCCCACATTTATTAAATAAATTGGGGTTTTATATTCCAACTGTCAGCGTAGCTCATCAAATGCGCAGCTAGCATTTAGCGAGCTAAAAACATGAAACATAAAGTAACATACTAAACAAGAAAAATGAAGAGACACTAACCTAATCTGAGCACGTGAACTCTGGGGTTGAAGACAGCATCCAGGATTCTGTAGTCTTCCTCGTTCTCTTTTAAAAGAGACATTTCCTCTTGTTAGCGTCTCTAAATCTGCTTCATCCAGCGCTAGCTCCTCCTGCGACGTCCTTCAGCAGTTAAAATCAGTTAAAAACTGTCAACTCTCCTCTAAGTGCTGGCTGCTGTTGCTAGGTTACCACTCTACCGTCAGTTAGCAAACTAAGCTAATGTTAGCTAATGGTGCTCAGATGTTTTGTTCAGAATTAACTGTTGAACAACTGATCAAAGCTGTGTTTCTCTTTTCTGTTTTTTTTCAGGATTATTCTTAAAACATTTTTCTCAAATATCATTAAAGTCTGAGTGAAAACTGTTAAACTTTACCGACTGAAACGCCAGCAGTGATCAGACCTGTGTGTATGCTAGCAGCTCCAGAAGGTGGCTTATGTTGAAAATGTGTGGATTTAATCCTGAGATAAGGAAAACTTTTATCCAGGAGGACAAAAAAAAACAGTTTTTGCAAAATGGAGAAGGAACATTGTAAAAGGTTTTACAGCAGAAATGATCTCTACAGCATTCAAGGATCAGAACCTGGGTGGACAACCCCATCCAGTAGCTACAAGGGGACAAAAAACACCTTCTGGGGAAATTTTCAGCGTAAAATAATGGAAAAACAAATATTTAGTTAAAGGTACAGTGTGTAAGAATTACTGACATCTAGTGGTAAAGATGGTATTTGATAGAAAAGATGTTTTCTTTCAAATGACTTCATATTCCAGCACTGTTGTGAATGTACGGTGGCTGTTAGTGGACAAAATTCTCCTAGACATAAAGATGTCTTCATCTGTAAATGGATTGGTCTCAGGTGTAGCTATGACTGTACTTAGCTACCTTTTTATGTTTTTTTATTTTTTTAATTACTTTTCAGGGTTAGGGTTACAGCAGTTTCCTCAGTACATACACACAGACAACAACAAAGAAAGAGAAAAACAAAAAAAACAAAAAAAAAAACAAAACAGAAGCCAAAATAGCAGACAAAAAAAAAAAACTAAGTAAATAAATAAAACAAACAAAGAATATATATATGTAAATAAATGAATGCTTATAAACAAAACTTTCGTTTATACTTTTTATGTTTTTTAAGGCATTACTGATCCCGAACAGTCCCTATTAAAGTTCAGGGGGTTCTGATTTCACACACATTGTTTTGTCCATTCAGGGACACCGTAGTAAAAATAATGGAACAAATATGGCAGCCTCCGAATGTGCACTCCCCCAACAAGTAGATAAATGACTTATTCTAAGAAAATAGACACATAACAGCTATTCTAATGCAGCGATTGCACATCAATTAAAACACAGTTTTAAATGATATATCACATTTTTCTGCCACTGACCTTTGATTTTTTACACACTGTACCTTTAATGGCCAACAGTCATACAACTATAAAATTTGGCAGAGGATCTTGACATATGGGGGGAAGCAGGAAAAAAGATTGTGAGCCTTGCTGCAAGTCTGTTTTAAATTATAACCCCCCCCCCCAACATCCCCAAAAAGGCAAAAAAGTCAAGATGGCCTTAAATTCTCTTTAAAAATATATATTTGTCAGAACTCTTTAATGTATTTAAAATCTGTTTCATTCTTGCAGATATTACTTAAAGGATATAAAAGACTTGTTCATGTTTGATGCTTTTAAAAATGACTTTCAGGTTGGCTGTCGCGCGCTGTTGTGTTATGTGGTCTCCATGGCAACGCAGCAGCAGCAGCTGAGCGCAGAAAGCAGAAGTGAGCAGTGAGATGGCGCAGAAAGTCCCGCCGTCTCCCAAAAGAGTTTTTCTGAACGACGTCGACTCGTTTTCGTCCCGGAACATCGCCGAGGTAAGGAGGCGCGAGGCGTCTCGGACCGGCGAGCAAAGACGTCACGAGATAAACGACAGCAGATAAACAACATGGCGGCGTTTTAACGGTCATCTTGCCACAGTCAGCTCGCGCGCTCATAACATATAACTTTTTAAAAAAAAACATAATTCGCTCGATTTTTAAACGGTTTAGTTTATTTTAAACGTCAGAAATGTAGTTATGAAATTGTTTATAGTTTAACCGACGTTTCCAGAGCAAGTTATGGTTACTTTTTACTTTCATTTATTTATTTATTTGAGGAAGTGTATACAATCAGATCGAAACAGGCACTGGGTGAAAATATGACGCAACAATAACATTATAAAGACATTTGAGGGTAAAATGATAGATAAAAGGTATAAACCAAATTCTAAATATATACACGAAAACAAAATAATTTTTAAAAAATGATACATACATAAAATTATTTATATCCTCCTAATAAATAAGGGGAAAAATTAGCTGCCAGTGAAATACGTTGAAATTTAACAAAGTAATAACATAAAAAAATCACGAAAATCGTGACACTGATTTCAATTGTGGTTAAACAGAATTTGTTCTTTTTTTTCTGATAAATGATTCTCACTTCACACACATTATTTTGTCCATTTAGGGACACCGTAGTAAAAATGGCAGCCTCCATATGTGCACCTCCTGCAAGCAGATCCAAATGACTCATTCTGAAAAAATAAACAGCTGTTCTAGTGAAGCTATTACACATCAATAGAAAAAGTTTTGAATTATATATTATTTTTACTGCCATTGACCTTTGCTTTATACATACTGTACCTTTAAAGTAAACAAGCTTGATGGGGCTCCAAATCTAAAATTTTATTGAGCAACACTTTGACACAATCGCTGCAATCAGGTGTTTTCTGTAACATCCAATCAGACGTCTGCTCCTGTTGACAGGTATGTTGGTCCATGTTCATGGGAAAGATGCTCTAATTGGTCTGGCACAGTTTTGTTTGTTTGGTTTTTAAAAATTATTCTTTTCAACCACAATTAAAAAACAATATTTTATTTAAATTATAATTTTGTAAATTTTTATCATTACTGAGGTTTTAGTTTCTTGTTATCTGAATAACTATTGTAAATTTTCTTTAATAGGAGGGTATGAATAAGTTTGAGGATGTCTGTGTGGTACTTGTTATTCTTGAGTAAATTAAACTGTCTTTAAATAAAGTTTGCGTTTACTTTTTTCTTTGACATCAGTTTAAAGTATCCATATAAACATCAAGCTAATTTGTGACGACGTTAAAGTTTGGGATTTACCTGGAAACTCACTTTTCTGGATGTGGAATTTACCCATTAAAATCGTGACGTTTAATATGTAGTCATATGATAGGACAGATTATGGATGGGCGATACCAAAAGTTTTCATGTCGATACAATACCAGTAGTTTATGGCACTTTTTCAGATACTGATACTTTTTGTCTTTCAAAAGAAAATCACATGATTGTACATTTTGCTTTAATATCTTGAATGCAAGGGCAATATTAGATATAAGTAAAACCCGAGAACAGAAGTACTGGAAAGACACACTTTTAAAACAATAATAGATTATAGTGATGATAAAATTAAACAAAAATAGATGAAAAATGTCTTTCAATGATCATGTAACATAATATATACGAGCTAAAATAATCAAATTTATTACAATAACCTGCATTAAACCACTGAAAGACAACTAAACACCATCATCATCATCACGAACAGTAGCAGCATCATCATGACATCTAAAAGGCTACCACCATCATGTGATATACAGAAACTAGAATCTGATACGCTACCACCATCATGTGATACAGAAGCTAGAATCTGATAGGCTACCACCATCATGTGATACAGAAGCTAGAATATGATAGGCTACCACCATCATGTGATACAGAAGCTAGAATCTGATAGGCTACCACCATCATGTGATACAGAAGCTAGAATCTGATAGGCTACCACCATCATGTGATACAGAAGCTAGAATCTGATAGGCTACCACCATCATGTGATACAGAAGCTAGAATCTGATAGGCTACCACCATCATGTGACACAGAAGCTAGAATCTGATAGGCTACCACCATCATGTGATACAGAAGCTAGAATCTGATAGGCTACCACCATCATGTGATACAGAAGCTCGAACCTGATAGGCTACCACCATCATGTGATACAGAAGCTAGAATCTGATAGGCTACCACCATCATGTGATACAGAAGCTAGAATCTGATAGGCTACCACCATCATGTGATACAGAAGCTAGAATCTGATAGGCTACCACCATCATGTGACACAGAAGCTAGAATCTGATAGGCTACCCACCATCATGTGATACAGAAGCTAGAATCTGATAGGCTACCACCATCATGTGATACAGAAGCTAGAATCTGATAGGCTACCACCATCATGTGATACAGAAACTAGAATCTGATACGCTACCACCATCATGTGATACAGAAGCTAGAATCTGATAGGCTACCACCATCATGTGATACAGAAGCTAGAATCTGATAGGCTACCACCATCATGTGATACAGAAGCTAGAACCTGATAGGCTACCACCATCATGTGATACAGAAGCTAGAATCTGATAGGCTACCACCATCATGTGATACAGAAGCTAGAATCTGATAGGCTACCACCATCATGTGATACAGAAGCTAGAATCTGATAGGCTACCACCATCATGTGATACAGATGCTAGAATCTGATAGGCTACCACCATCATCTGATACAGAAACTAGAATCTGATAGGCTACCACCATCATGTATTGCAGAAGCTAGAATCTGATAGGCTACCACCATCATGTGATGCAGAAGCTAGAATCTGATAGGCTACCACCATCATGTGATACAGAAGCTAGAATCTGATAGGCTACCACCATCATGTGATACAGAAGCTAGAATCTGATAGGCTACCCCCATCATGTAATATAGAAGCTAGAATCTGATAGGCTACCACCATCATGTATTGCAGAAGCTAGAATCTGATAGGCTACCACCATCATGTGATATAGAAGCTAGAATCTGATAGGCTACCACCATCATGTATTGCAGAAGCTAGAATCTGATAGGCTACCACCATCATGTGATACAGAAGCTAGAATCTGATAGGCTACCACCATCATGTGATGCAGAAGCTAGAATCTGATAGGCTACCACCATCATGTGACACAGAAGCTAGAATCTGATAGGCTACCACCATCATGTGATACAGAAGCTAGAATCTGATAGGCTACCACCATCATGTGACACAGAAGCTAGAATCTGATAGGCTACCACCATCATGTGATACAGAAGCTAGAATCTGATAGGCTACCACCATCATGTGATACAGAAGCTAGAATCTGATAGGCTACTTCCATCATGTGGTACAGAAGCTAGAATCTGATAGGCTACCACCATCATGTGATACAGAAACTAGAATCTGATAGGCTACCACCATCATGTGATACAGAAACTAGAATCTGATAGGCTACCACCATCATGTGATACAGTAGGCTAGAATCTGATAGGCTACCACCATCATGTGATACAGAAGCTAGAATCTGATAGGCTACCTACCATCATGTGACACAGAAGCTATAATCTGATAGGCTACCACCATCATGTGGTACAGAAGCTAGAATCTGATAGGCTACCACCGTCATGTGATACAGAAGCTAGAATCTGATAGGCTACCACCATCATGTGATACAGAATCTAGAATCTGGCTGCTTTCACATCATTTAATTGCCTAAAACTCTCAGAAGTAGAAACAAATTACATGTTTTGTATCTGTACAGTGGTATTGCGATACTCAAAAAAGTATTGATTGTGATAATTTGTCTGGCTGGTATCGAAGTATTGACTCCAAGGTATTGATAAGCCCATCTTTAGGACAGATATGATGGTGATGTCTGTGACGTCATACCTCGTACTTTACCGTCGTTCTGGGTCAGGTCCTGTCTCAGCATGTGATCGGAGGTCCTGCTGAGGATGAGGAGTTGGACGAAGAGGAGCAGGGGTCCCAGCTGGGCCAAGCTGCCGCCTTCCAGGTGGTGGGAACGGTTTCTGGCGTACCCGGACGGGACCCTGCGCCCGTGCAGGAGGAATACCCAGTAAGTGAGCGCGTGCAGACAGGTGAGTTTTCTCTGCCGCCGCCGTGCTGAACAGGTTGTGTTTGTTTCTGGAGAATCCGGACAGAGAGGAGCTGCTGGCCAGGCTGATGGCGTGCGACGTGGTCGTCTACAACGTCACGCAGCACGCGGGGCAGGTGGAGGAGGCCACCTGGGCCGTCAAAGGTGAGACCTGCTCAGACTCACCCGTTCGGCCGTTTCATCCAAGATAATGTTTCCTCCTTCGGCTTAATTCCAGATGAATCTGAAAACATTTTACACATCAGACCCAAAACAGGAAAAGTTGGTCAATCAAAGCTTTATTTAAAAGCGGTTTTTATACAAATTCAGCACAGAGTCCCGTTCCTTCTCCAACACTCACCCTCCAGGACATGATGTCATCAGGAGTTATCTCACCCCCTTTCTGGTTCCTGAAACCAGACTGGGAGCCGGTTCTGGTCCCTGAAACCAGACTGGGAGCTGGTTCTGGTTCCTGAAACCAGACTTGGAGCCGGTTCTGGTCCTGGAAACCAGACTGGGAGCCAGTTCTAGTTCCTGAAACCAGACTGGGAGCTGGTTCTGGTTCTGAAACCAGACTGGGAGCCAGTTCTCGTCCTGGAAACCAGACTGGGAGTTGGTTCTGGTCCCTGAAACCAGACTGGGAGCCGGTCGTGGTTCCTGAAACCAGACTGGGAGCCGGTTCTGATCCTGGACACCAGACTGGGAGCCAGTTCTAGTTCCTGAAACCAGACTGGGAGCCGGTTCTGGTTCCTGAAACCAGGCTGGGAGCCGGTTCTGATCCTGGACACCAGACTGGGAGCCAGTTCTAGTTCCTGAAACCAGACTGGGAGCTGGTTCTGGTTCCTGAAACCAAACTGGGAGCCAGTTCTCGTCCTGGAAACCAGACTGGGAGCCGGTTTTGATCCTGGAAACCAGACTGGGAGCCAGTTCTAGTTCCTGAAACCAGACTGGGAGCTGGTTCTGGTTCCTGAAACCAGACTGGGAGCCAGTTCTCGTCCTGGAAACCAGACTGGGAGCCGGTTCTGGTTCCTGAAACCAGGCTGGGAGCCGGTTCTGGTTCCTGGAACCAGACTGGGAGTTGGTTCTGCTCCCTGATACCAGACTGGGAGCTGGTTCTGGTTCCTGAAACCAAACTGGGAGCCAGTTCTCGTCCTGGAAACCAGACTGTGAGCCAGTTTTGATCCTGGAAACCAGACTGGGAGCCAGTTCTAGTTCCTGAAACCAGACTGGGAGCTGGTTCTGGTTCCTGAAACCAGACTGGGAGCCAGTTCTCGTCCTGGAAACCAGACTGGGAGCCGGTTCTGGTTCCTGAAACCAGGCTGGGAGCCGGTTCTGGTTCCTGGAACCAGACTGGGAGTTGGTTCTGCTCCTTGATACCAGACTGGGAGCTGGTTCTGGTTCCTGGAACTAGTCTGGGAGCTGGTTCTGGTTCCTGAAACCAAACTGGGAGCCAGTTCTCGTCCTGGAAACCAGACTGTGAGCCAGTTTTGATCCTGGAAACCAGACTGGGAGTTGGTTCTGGTCCCTGAAACCAGACTGGGAGCTGGTTTTGGTTCCTGGAACCAGTCTGGGAGCTGGTTCTGGTTCCTGGAACCAGTCTGGGAGCTAGTTCTGGTTCCTGAAACCAGACTGGGAGCTAGTTCTGGTTCCTGAAACCAGACTGGGAGCTGGTTCTGGTCCCTGAAACCAGACTGGGAGCTGGTTCTGGTTCCTGGAACCAGTCTGGGAGCTAGTTCTGGTTCCCTGAAACCAGACTGGGAGCTGGTTCTGCTCCCTGAAACCAGACTGGGAGCTGGTTCTGGTCCCTGAAACCAGACTGGGAGCTGGTTCTGGTCCCTGAAACCAGACTGGGAGCTGGTTCTGGTTCCTGGAACCAGTCTGGGAGCCAGTTCTCGTCCTGGAAACCAGACTGGGAGTTGGTTCTGGTCCCTGAAACCAGACTGGGAGCTGGTTTTGGTTCTGCCAGCTGGCTGGGAGCTGGTTCTGGTTCCTGGAACCAGTCTGGGAGCTAGTTCTGGTTCCTGAAACCAGACTGGGAGCTGGTTCTGGTTCCTGGAACCAGACTTGGAGCAGGTTCTTGGTCCTTGGTCCACCTTTAGAACCATCGGTGCAGGTTTTCAGAGATGATCCTCATCCTGAGTTGGTCCACATGAACGACATGATGATGAAGGTTAACGGCTCCTCTTCATCCTCAGCTCTCCACGATCAGATCGGCCATTTTTTTGGACCGAAGCTCTTCATCCTCGTTTCCACGGTGATGACCTGGGCTCAAAGCAAACCGCCGGATCCAGTCAGTGACTCTGTTTCAGGAAAAGTTCTTTCAGTTCTTTCTTTCCTCTAACCTGTTTCAGTGACTGATCCGTGTGCGTGTGTGTGTGCGTGTGTGCACGTGTGTGTGCATGTGTGTGTGCGCGTGTGTGTGCGTGTGTGCGCGCGTGTGTGTGCGCATGTGTGCGCATGTGTGTGTGCGCGTGTGTGCGTGCGTGTGTGTGCGTGTGTGCACGTGTGTGTGCATGTGTGTGTGCGCGTGTGTGTGTGCGCGTGTGTGTTCGGCGCGTGTGTGTGCGCGTGTGTGCACGTGCGTGTGTGTGCGTGTGTGCGCGCGTGTGTGCACGTGTGTGTGCGCATGTGTGTGTGCGCGTGTGTGTTCGGCGCGTGTGTGCGCATGTGTGTGTGCGCGTGTGTGCACGTGCGTGTGTTTGTGTGAACCAGGATGATCCGGACTTTCTCTGTTCACTGATGAGGTTTTCTGGAGCAGAAAATCTGATCCCCCAGTTTCAGTCGGCACCTGGATCTGGAGAAGCTGGTGGGTGAAGCTGGGGGAAACGGGTGAGTTCCTGCTGCCGCCCGGCGAGGGCCCGACCCGCTCTCAGGGTCACGGCCGTGTGGTCTCCGTGTTGCAGGACCGGGCTCTGTTCTCCACCTACGTGGTAGCGTCAGGACTGCAGTACGGCAGAGGAGAGCAGCTCTTCCACCACTTCTTCAAGGTGAGGTCTGAACGTCTGTGAGCTGATGATGTAAGCGTCGCCTCTGATTGGTCGCTTGGTCGTAAGTCAGGTGATCTGAAAACCAAACTAAGATCAGAAACAGTTTCCTCTGAGGAGATGATGGTATTTAAGGTTCCTGAAGTTTTGTTTGATGGCAGAATCAAATCCACCCCAGTTTTCATTGCTGTTAGAGCCCGACCGATATGGGATTAGTTGAGGCCCGATTTTAATTCAGATACCGACATTTGAGGCCTTAAAAAACCTGATATATTGGCTAAACCTCGGCGTCCTGAGGGGACGGGGTGAGAGGGACAGAGGGGGTCAATAAACTGGGCGTCCTGATGGGACGAGGTGAGAGGGACAGACTGGGTCAAACCTCGGCGTCCTGATAGGACGTAGGTGAGAGGGACAGACTGGGTCAAACCTCGGCGTCCTGCGGGGACGAGGTGAGAGGGACAGACTGGGTCAAACCTCGGCGTCCTGATAGGACGAGGTGGGAGGGACAGACTGGGTCAAACTCTCGGCGTCCTGATAGGACGAGGGAGAGGGACAGACTGGGTCAAACCTCGGCGTCCTGCGGGGACTGAGGTGAGAGGGACAGACTGGGTCAAACTCGGCGTCCTGATAGGACGAGGTGAGAGGGACAGACTGGGTCGAGCGCGGTGTCCTGCGGGGACGAGGTGAGAGGGACAGATGGGACCAACCTCGGCGTCCTGATAGGACGAGGTGAGAGGGACAGACTGGGCCGGAATCCGCCGCGTCCCCATAGGACGAGGTGAGAGGGACAGACTGGGTCAAACCTCGGCGTCCTGAGGGGACGAGGTGAGAGGGACAGACTGGGTCAAACCTCGGCGTCCTGATGGGACGAGGTGGGAGGGACAGACTGGGTCAACCTCGGCGTCCTGATGGGACGAGGTGAGAGGGACAGACTGGGTCAAACCTCGGCGTCCTGCGGGGACGAGGTGAGAGGGACAGACTGGGTCAAACCCCGGCGTCCTGAGGGGACGAGGTGAGAGGGACAGACAGGGTCAAACCTCGGCGTCCTGAGGGGACGTGGTGAGAGGGACAAGACTGGGTCAAACCTCGGCGTCCTGAAGGGACGAGGTGAGAGGGACAGACTGGGTCAAACCTCGGCGTCCTGATGGGACGAGGTGAGAGGGACAGACTGGGTCAAAGCTGGCGTCCTGATAGGACGAGGTGAGAGGGACAGATTGGGTCAAACTTTGGCGTCCTGATGGGACGGAGGTGAGAGGGACAGACTGGGTCAAACCTCGGCGTCCTGCAGGGACAAGGTGAGAGGGACAGACTGGGTCAAACCTCGGCGTCCTGATGGGACGTGGTGAGAGGGACAGACTGGGTCAAAACCTCGGCGTCCTGAAAGGACGAGGTGAGGGACAGACTGGGTCAAACCTCGGCGTCCTGCGAGGGACAAGGTGAGAGGGACAGACTGGGTCAAACCTCGGCGTCCAGAGAGTGGGACTGAGGTGAGAGGGACAGACTGGGTCAAACCTCGGCGTCCTGATGGGGCATTGAGGTGAGAGGGACAGACTGGGTCAAAACTCGGCGTCCTGATGGGACGAGGTGAAGAGGGACAGACTGGGTCAAACCTCGGCGTCCTGAGTGGACGAGGTGAGAGGGACAGACTGGGTCAAACCTCGGCGTCCTGAGGGGACGAGGTGAGAGGAGACTGGGTCAAACCTGGGTCCTGAGGGGACGAGGTGAGAGGGACAGACTGGGTCAAACCTCGGCGTCCTGATGGGACAGGTGAGAGGGACAGACTGGGTCAAAACTCGGCGTCCTGATGGGACGAGGTAGAGGGACAGACTGGGTCAAACCTTGGCGTCCTGATGGGACGAGGTGAGAGGGACAGACTGGGTCAAAACTCGGCGTCCTGATGGGACGAGGTGAGAGGGACAGACTGGGCTTCAACCTCGGCGTCCTGATAGGACGAGGTGAGAGGGACAGACTGGGTCAAACCTCGGCGTCCTGAGGGGACGAGGTGAGAGGGACAGACTGGGACACACGCTGTTTCCAGGGAATCGTGGCTGGGGGGGACGGAAACGGTGAGACAGAGTCGCTGTTTGGAGACGGAGACAACGTCCTCCCCATGATCCACGTCCAGGACCTGGCCAGGTGAGTCACGTGACCACGTGTGGACCCGATGATGCTGATGAAGATCACAGCTCCTCTGTGTTCCAGCGTGGTCCAGAACCTGATCCAGCACCCCCCCAGACCCTACTACCTGCTGGCCGTGGACTCCTCCCACAACACCATGGAGGAGGTGGTGAAGGTGAGGAGCGATGGAAGGTCTCTGAGGAAGAGGAGCGATGAAGGTCTCAGAGTCTTCGCTTCGTCGTGATGACCTCTGCCTGCCTGTAGGCCGGGGCGTCGCTCGCCGAGCTGGTGGGACCAGGACCGATCCAGAAGAAGCCGTTTGAGGAGGCCTTCCTGATCCAGGACATGAGCGTAGGTGGTTCTTCCTGCTCGGAGCTCAGGGTTCTCCTCGTTCCATGGTTCGACGGTCAGACTCAGGGTTCCTGCCTGGGCTTCCCGATGGCAACTGGGTCAGATTCTCAGGGGGGTTCTCCTCGGTTTCCATGGCAACGGTCAGATTCTCAGGGAGGTTCCTGGCCTGCTTCGTGATGGCGACGGTGGGGAACCCAGACTCAGGGTTCTTTCCTCTCGTTTCCATGGCAACGGGGTGGGGAACCCAGACTCAGGGTTCTTCTCCTCGTTTCCATGGGCGACGGTCAGAGTCTCAGGGAGGTTCTTTCCTCGTTTCCATGGGGGCGACGGGGTGGGGGACCCAGACTCAGGGTTCTGCTCGGTTTCCGTGGCGACGGTAGAGTCTCAGGGTTCTCTCGGCTTCCATGGGCGACGGTGGGGGAACCCAGACTCAGGGTCTTTCCTGGGCCTCGTTTCCATGGCGACGGTGGGGAACCCAGACTCAGGGTTCTCCTCGGCTTCCCCACAGCGACGGGGTCAGACTCCAGGGGGGTTCTCTCCTCGGTTTCCCCACAGCGACGGTCAGATAGGGGGGTTCGGATGCTCGTGTCCTTATGGCGACGGTGGGGAACCCAGACTCAGGGTTTCTCCTCGGTTTCCGGACGGCGACGGGCTGAGTTGCTCAGGGGGGTTCTGTGCTCGTGTCCATGGGGCGACCGGGTCAGATTCTCAGGGGGTTCTCCCTCGGTTTCCATGGGGGCGACGGTCAGACCTGCATTTTCGCCGTTCTCACAGCGACGGTCAGACTCAGGTTCTGCTCGTGCTCCATGGCGACGGTCATTAGACTCAGGGTTCTCCTCGTTTTGCCCCAATGGCGGACGTGGTCAGAGCTCAGGGTTCGTTACTCTCGTTTTCCACAGCGACGGTCCAGACTCCAGGTTCTGCTCGTGTCCAGGGGGGGGGGGGGGGGGGGGGGGGGGGGGGGGGGGGGGGGGGGGGGGGGGTGGCGACGGTCAGGATCTCTCAGGGTTCTCCCCGCCCACGGCGAGCGGTCAGGGACTCCAGGGTTCTCTCGTTTCCACGGCGACGGTCAGGACTCAGGGGTTCTCCTCATTTCCATGGCGACGGGGTCAGAGCTCAGGGTTCTCCTCGTTTCCATGGCGACGGTCAGACTCAGGGGTTCTTCCTCAAGCTTCCACGGGAGGGGCGACGGGGGGAAATTCAGACTCCAGGGTTCTGCTCGTTTCCATGGCGACGGTAGACTCAGGGTTCTCCTCGTTTCCCACGGCGACGGTAGACTCAGGGTTCTCCTCGTTTCCATGGCGACGGTCAGACTCAGGGTTCTCCTCGTCCCATGGCGACGGTCAGACTCAGGGTTCTCCCTCGTTTCCATGGCGACGGTCAGACTCAGGGTTCTCCCTCGTTTCCATGGCGACGGTCAGACTCAGGGTTCTGCTCTTGTCCTCCTGGCAGGTGATGGAGGTGGCCTCCTTGCGGGTGGACCTGCGGATGGAGGCGGTCTACATCCAGCAGCTGCCCCCCATCAGCTGGCGGTGCGAGTCTGGTCTGGTGACCAACGTGGAGCTGGTGGTGGAGGAGTACCGGCAGAGCCGAGGATTGCTGGTGGGCACTGCGGCAGATGGCATTAGTCGCCGGTGGAGAGCTGCCGTATGACGCGTGTGTGTGTCCTCTGCAGCCGCTGTGTGTGTGTGTGTTCTTGGGTCCACCCGGCGGTGGGGAAGACGTCCATGTCCACGCAGATCTGTGAGCGCTACGGGCTGCATCATGTCACGCTGAAGGACGCCGTCTCCGAGGCCGTCGCCGTGCTCGGGGTGGGGCGGCGCCGCTAAGCCGCGTGGTACCACGACACGAAAAAATACATACACGTACACCCGGCATCTTTCAGTACAACGCTGCATCGCTCGGTATAACGCTGCATCTTTCAGTACAACGCGGCATCGCTTGGTATAACGTAGTATTTACAATGCGCATCTTTCAGTTCAATGCTGCATCTTTTTCAGTACAAAGCTGCATCGCTCGGTACAACGTGGCATCTTTCAGTACAATGCTATCTTTGCTGATCTTTGTCGCTGATCTTCTTTTGATCTTTTCTGATCTTTGTCTGATCTTTTCTATCTTTTCTTTTGGCATCTTTCGGTACAACACTGCATCTTTCAGTACAAAGCTGCATCTTTCAGTACAATGTTGCATCGCTCGGTACAACGCTGGCATCTTTCAGTACAACGCTGCATCTTTCAGTTCAACGCTGCATCTTTCAGTTCAATGCTGCATCTTTCAGTTCAACGTGGCATCTTCAGTACAACGTGGCATCTTTCAGTTCAACGCTGCATCTTTCAGTACAACGATTTTTTTTGTCTTTGGATCTTTTTTTTAGTATGGTATTTGTGCTTTCTTTTAAGCTGCATCGCTCGGTACAACGTGGCATCTTTCAGTACAATGCTGCATCGTTCAGTTCAACGTTGCATCTTTTTGTTTTCAGTACAACGCTGCATCTTTCAGTACAATGCTGCATCTTTCAGTACAACGCTGCATCTTTCAGTACAACGCTGCATCTTTGGGTCCACGGGTGGATTCCTTGGATCTTTTCCTGATCTTTTTTTTGTTTGATCTTTTTTTTTTCAGTACAATGCTGCATCGCTCGGTACAACGTTGCATCTTTCAGTACAAAGCTGCAGCGCTCGGTACAACGTGGCATCTTTCAGTACAAAGCTGCATCTTTCAGTATAATGCTGTATCTTTCAGTACAAAGTTGCATCTTTCGGTACAACGCTGCATCTTTCAGTACAACGTTGCATCTTTCAGTACAATGCTGCATCGTTCAGTACAACGTTTTTTTTTTTTTTTTTTGGCATCTTTCAGTACAACGTGGCATCGTTCAGTACAATTTTGCATCTTTCAGTACAACGTGGCATCTTTCAGTACAACGCTGCATCTTTCAGTACAACGCGGCATCGCTCAGTAAGTGGATCTTTGTATTTTTGTGTGGTTTTTGTGTGATCTTTGTATCTTTAGTAGTGGTATTTTTGTTATCTTTTTGTGTGTTTATACAACGTGGCATCTTTCAGTACAACGCTGCATCTTTCGGTACAACGCTGCATCTTTCGGTACAACGCGGCATCTTTCAGTACAACGCTGCATCGCTTGGTACAACGGATTTTTAGCTGATCTTTTTTCTTCCTGTTGATCTTTTACTTCCTGTGTGGATCTTTGTATCTTGTAGTGGATCTTTGTACCTGATCTTTGTACTCTTCCTGGTGGATCTTTGTACCGCTGATCTTTCGTACCGCTGATCTTTGTACTCTTCTGTTGATTTTTTGTCTTTGTCAAGCTGCATCGCTCCGTACAACGTTACATCTTTCAGTACAATGCCGCATCTCTCAGTGCAACGTGGCATCTTTCGGTACGATGCTGCATCACTCGGTACAATTTTACGTCGCATCTTTAGTACAACGCCGCATCTCTCGGTAAAACTGTCCTGTAAGTGGATCTTTGTACTGCTGTCCTGTAGTGGATCTTTGTACACGCTGATCTTTGTACAATGCTGTCCTGTAAGTGGATCTTTAGTACACGCTGATCTTTTGGTACACGCTGATCTTCAGTACAGCTGATCGCTGTACACGTGCCATCTTTCGTACAGCTGGCGCTGTAAGTGGATCTTTCAGTACACGCTGCATCTTTCAGTACACGCTGCATCTTCTGCACAAAGCTGATCGCTGGTACAACGCTGATCGTTAGTACACGTGGCATCTTTCAGTACACGCTGATGTTAGTACAACTTGGATCTTTCGCACAACGCTGCATCGTTAGTACTAACTTGGCATCTTTCAGTACACGTGGCATCTTTCAGTACAGCTGATCGCTGGTAACGTGGATCTTTCAGTACACGTGGCATCTTTCAGTACACGCTGTACGTCAGTACACGTGGATCTTTCAGTACACGTGGCATCTTTCAGTACACGCTGATCTTTCGTACACGTTGATTCCGAGTTACATCTTTCAGTACCGCGTATCTTTAGTGCAACCTATCGTAGATCCTGCATCCTCGTACTGCTCCTTCAGTACCTCCTCCTTTCCCCTCTGTACAACGCGGCATCGCTCGGTACGACGTGGCATCTTTCAGTACAACACCGCATCGCTCGGTACGATGCCGCATCGTGCGGTTCAACGCTGCATCGCTCGGTAGTGCGCTGTATGGTGCACATCGCAGTATGGTGCCGCATTGCGCTCCTCTCTGACTGCACACGTCCATGTTTACCCATCAGGAGGAGACCGTGAAGAATCCGGATCCAGATGCTGAGGTCTCGGTGGTAGAAGCCCAGGAGCTAATCAGCGTCCTGAAGGACAGCGTGGACCACGATGAAGGTTAGTTCCACCAGTAGTACCAGTTCTGGGTCCAGACTGGGAAGATCATGAACATGTGGTAAGATCTTTCTGAATCTTCCCACCATGAAAACAGTTCGAATTGTTTCAGAAAAGGAACAGAAAACTTATCTGAGCCCAGAAAGTCCGTATCTGTTTGGAAACCCGGATCCACGGGGTGGGTGTGCGGGGGAGGGGGGCAGCAGGATCCGGACTGGAGGTCCTCCTGGTCCTGGAGTCCAGAGTCTGCTGCAGTTTCCTCTTATGTGGTGCATTCAGGGGCCCCGGAGGCACAGCTGATGACCCTGCAGGACAAGCTGAGGGTCCAATCCCTGCAGAAACCAGGGCTTCGCTCTGGACGGGTTCCCCGACACGTACGAACAAGCTAAAGATCTCTTCTGTGGTGAGACGCATGATGCTGCACACGCGTGTCAGAACACACACACGACACGCCTGAACTTCTGTCTCCTCCTCAGCAGCAGACGAAGAAGACGGAGCGTCTCCAGCCAGGGGACGGCTGATGCCAGGTCTGACCCCTCCGCCTCCGACACACTTCGTCCTCACCTGATGAGAGCTGTACCTCCTGTCTCCGTCCGCAGACCTGGTCCTGTCCCTGGACGCGCCGGACTCCTTCCCTGATGGAGCGGGTGCTGGAGCATTGCCGGAGCGGGGAGCTACGGGGGAACGCTGGGGCCTACCAGCCCGGGCGCTGCTTCCTCAGGCAGCTGGCTGCCCACAGAGAGGCCGCCGCGGGGGACCACGCCGTCACCAGCTTCTTCACGGACATGGACGTCCACCCTCTGCTCCTTAAGGTAACCCATACCATCGTCATGGCGATCACAGATAGATAGATAGTCTATTAAGAACTAAGAAATAATTCATTCATTATTTATTAAGATTTAACAAATTATAATTAACTCATTCATTCATTCATTATCTATTTCTTAAGAACTAATAAATTATAGGGGGGGGGGAATTCTATTATTTATACATTTTTTTAAGAGCTAATCAATAATAATTCATTTATTCATTTTTTATTTATTAATTAATAAATTATAATTCATTCATTCATTCATTTGTTAATTAAGAACTAATAAATTATAATTCATTCATTATTTATATATTAACAACAGATAAATAATTCATTCATTAATTGTTTATTTATTAAGAATTGATCAATTAACAAAAAAAAAAAATTCATTCATACATTCATAAAATATAACTGAATGGCTGCTAAAAACTGAAATGAAATATGTTCTCATATAAAAAAACAGAGTGCAGAAAAGTCGTGCTTGATGCTGTGTTTGCGTCATCACAAGTTTCGGCCGTGTTGTTTCGGTGATTTGTATCTTTCAGTCGAAAACCAGAAATGCACGTTTTGATCATTTTTGACCGAACACTCTTTCGGTGGTAATATTTTCGGTGCATCGGTCATATGAATGTCTGACGGTGATGAGCCAGATCTGTGTCGTCTGTCCAGAGATCGGCGGCACTGACGGCCTCGGCTGCTCCTCTGCTGATGCACAAGGTCTTTGATGCTCTTGGGGCCCCAGCGACCTACGGGCCCAAGCAGGCAGGAGGAGGAGGAGGAGGAGAGGAGGAAGGCTGAGGGAGAGGATGCAGAGGGGGAGGAAGAGGAAAGGGTAGAGGACGAGGAGAGGGAGGAGGGGGAGGAGGCCCGGGAGCAGGGCTGCACGGTTGGGAGGAGTGGGTAGGTGGGGAGGACGGGTCCCTGACTTTTTTAAAAAAAAAAATTTTTATGTCATACCTCGGTCAGAATTTGACTTTTTCCCTTTTCTTTTCCCCTTTAAATTAAAAATATAATTTAATTTAATTTAATTTAATTTAATTTAATTTAATTTAATTTAATTTAATTATAATTTATTTTATTCTATTTTATTGGTCAATTTCTGAAATAAGTCAGAATTGTCATTTTTTTTTATAGAATTTTGACTTTTTCAGAAATTAAACAAATCTACTAAAAAAAATTTATATGAAAAGTGGAGTTTTTAAATTTTTTTATTTTTTTCAATTTTCTGAAAAAAGTCAGAATTTGACTTCTGAATTGTTTTTTTTGGCAGTGGCCCTAATCCTCTTCCATAGTTTTGTTTAACAAAACCTAAAAATCAAAAATAAACTGTGGCTCTTTAAAAATGGCAACAAATTTCATAAAGTTGGTGTTTATCAAAACTATAAGTTGTTAATTTTTAAAAAGGGGCCATAAAAAATATGGGGCTTTGGACGACATTATTTAGCGGGGTCTGGACTGTGACGGCTGTGGAGTTCTGGGTCTGGACTGTGACTGCTGTGGAGTTCTGGGTCTGGACTTGTGACGGCTGTGGAGTTCTGGGTCTGGACTGTGAGTTATGGGTCTGATGGTGGAGTTCTGGGTCGGACTGTGACGGCTGTGGAGTTCTGGGTCTGGACTGTGACGGCTGTGGAGTTCTGGGTCTGGACTGTGACGGCTGTGGAGTTCTGGGTCTGGACTGTGACGGCTGTGGAGTTCTGGGTCTGGATCTGTGGAGTTCTGGGTCTGACTGGACTGTGGAGTTTTCTGGACTGTGACGGCTGTGGAGTTCTGGGTCTGGACTGCTTGGAGTTCTGGGTCTGGACTGTGACGACTGTGGAGTTCTGGGTCTGGACTGTGATGGCTGCGGAGTTCTGGGTCTGGGACGGCTGTGGAGTTCTGGGTCTGGACTGTGACGACTGTGGAGTTCTGGGTCTGGACTGTGACGGCTGTGGAGTTCTGGGTCTGGACTGTGACGGCTGTGGAGTTCTGGGTCTGGACTGTGATGGCTGTGGAGTTCTGGGTCTGGACTGTGACGGCTGTGGAGTTCTGGGTCTGGACTGTGACGGCTGTGGAGTTCTGGGTCTGGACTGTGACGGCTGTGGAGTTCTTTGGTCTGGACGGTGATTGGAGTTCTGGGTCTGGACTGTGACGGCTGTGGAGTTCTGGGTCTGGACTGTGACGGCTGTGGAGTTCTGGGTCTGGACTGTTGTGGGTCCGGACTGAGACGACTGTGGAGTTCTGGGTCTGGACTGTGACGGCTGTGGAGTTCTGGGTCTGGACTGTGACGGCTGTGGAGTTCTGGGTCTGGACTGTGTTCTGGGTCTGGACTGAGACGGCTGTGGAGTTCTGGGTCTGGACTGTGACGGCTGTGGAGTTCTGGGTCTGGACTGTGGTGGCTGTGGAGTTCTGGGTCTGGACTGTGAGGGCTGTGGAGTTCTGGGTCTGGACTGTGACGGCTGTGGAGTTCTGGGTCCGGACTGTGACGGCTGTGGAGTTCTGGGTCTGGACTGTGACGGCTGTGGAGTTCTGGGTCTGGACTGTGACGGCTGTGGAGTTCTGGGTCTGGACTGTGACGGCTGTGGAGTTCTGGGTCTGGACTGTGACGGCTGTGGAGTTCTGGGTCTGGACTGTGATGGCTGTGGAGTTCTGGGTCTGGACTGTGACGGCTGTGGAGTTCTGGGTCTGGACTGTGACGGCTGTGGAGTTCTGGGTCTGGACTGTGACGGCTGTGGAGTTCTGGGTCTGGACTGTGAGGGACTGTGGAGTTCTGGGTCTGGACTGTGACGGCTGTGGAGTTCTGGGTCTGGACTGTGACGGCTGTGGAGTTCTGGGTCTGGACTGTGACGGCTGTGGAGTTCTGGGTCTGGACTGTGACGGCTGTGGAGTTCTGGGTCCGGACTGTGACGGCTGTGGAGTTCTGGGTCTGGACTGTGACGGCTGTGGAGTTCTGGGTCTGGACTGTGACGGCTGTGGAGTTCTGGGTCTGGACTGTGACGGCTGTGGAGTTCTGGGTCCGGACTGTGACGGTGTGGGTTCTGGGTCTGGACTGTGACGGCTGTGGAGTTCTGGGTCTGGACTGTGACGGCTGTGGAGTTCTGGGTCTGGACTGTGACGGCTGTGGAGTTCTGGGTCTGGACTGTGACGGCTGTGGAGTTCTGGGTCTGGACTGTGACGGCTGTGGAGTTCTGGGTCTGGACTGTGACGGCTGTGGAGTTCTGGGTCCGGACTGTGACGGCTGTGGAGTTCTGGGTCTGGACTGTGACGGCTGTGGAGTTCTGGGTCTGGACTGTGACGGCTGTGGAGTTCTGGGTCTGACTGTGACGGCTGTGGAGTTCTGGGTCTGGACTGTGACGGCTGTGGAGTTCTGGGTCTGGACTGTGACGGCTGTGGAGTTCTGGGTCTGACTGTGACGGCTGTGGAGTTCTGGGTCTGGACTGTGACGACTGTGGAGTTCTGGGTCTGGACTGTGACGGCTGTGGAGTTCTGGGTCTGGACTGTGACGGCTGTGGAGTTCTGGGTCTGGACTGTGGACGGCTGTGGAGTTCTGGGTCTGGACTGTGACGGCTGTGGAGTTCTGGGTCTGGACTGTGGAGTTCTGGGGGCTGTGGAGTTCTGGGTCTGGCTGTGACGGCTGTGGAGTTCTGGGTCTGGACTGTGACGGCTGTGGAGTTCTGGGTCTGGACTGTGACGGCTGTGGAGTTCTGGGTCTGGACTGTGACGGCTGTGGAGTTCTGGGTCTGGACTGTGACGACTGTGGAGTTCTGGGTCTGGACTGTGACGGCTGTGGAGTTCTGGGTCTGGACTGTGACGGCTGTGGAGTTCTGGGTCCGGACTGTGACGGCTGTGGAGTTCTGGGTCTGGACTGTGACGGCTGTGGAGTTCTGGGTCTGGACTGTGACGACTGTGGAGTTCTGGGTCTGGACTGAGACGACTGTGGAGTTCTGGGTCTGGACTGTGACGGCTGTGGAGTTCTGGGTCTGGACTGTGACGGCTGTGGAGTTCTGGGTCTGGACTGTGACGGCTGCGGAGTTCTGGGTCTGGACTGTGACGACTGTGGAGTTCTGGGTCTGACTGTGACGGCTGTGGAGTTCTGGGTCTGGACTGTGACGGCTGTGGAGTTCTGGGTCTGGACTGTGACGGCTGTGGAGTTCTGGGTCTGGACTGTGAAGGCTGTGGAGTTCTGGGTCTGGACTGTGACGGCTGTGGAGTTCTGGGTCTGGACTGTGACGGCTGTGGAGTTCTGGGTCTGGACTGTGACGGCTGTGGAGTTCTGGGTCTGGACTGTGACGGCTGTGGAGTTCTGGGTCTGGACTGTGACGGCTGTGGAGTTCTGGGTCTGGACTGTGACGGCTGTGGAGTTCTGGGTCTGACTGTGACGGCTGTGGAGTTCTGGGTCTGGACTGTGACGGCTGTGGAGTTCTGGGTCTGGACTGTGTGGAGTTCTGGGTCTGGACTGTGACGGCTGTGGAGTTCTGGGTCTGGACTGTGACGGCTGTGGAGTTCTGGGTCCGGACTGTGACGGCTGTGGAGTTCTGGGTCTGGACTGTGACGGCTGTGGAGTTCTGGGTCTGGACTGTGACGGCTGTGGAGTTCTGGGTGGACTGTGACGGCTGTGGAGTTCTGGGTCTGGACTGTGGAGTTCTGGGTCTGTGGAGTTCTGGGTCTGGACTGTGACGGCTGTGGAGTTCTGGGTCTGGACTGTGACGGCTGTGGAGTTCTGGGTCTGGACTGTGACGGCTGTGGAGTTCTGGGTCTGGACTGTGACGGCTGTGGAGTTCTGGGTCTGGACTGTGACGGCTGTGGAGTTCTTGGTCTGGACTGTGACGGCTGTGGAGTTCTGGGTCTGGACTGTGACGGCTGTGGAGTTCTGGGTCTGGACTGTGACGGCTGTGGAGTTCTGGGTCTGGACTGTGACGGCTGTGGAGTTCTGGGTCTGGACTGTGACGGCTGTGGAGTTCTGGGTCTGGACTGTGACGGCTGTGGAGTTCTGGGTCTGGACTGTGACGGCTGTGGAGTTCTGGGTCTGGACTGTGACGGCTGTGGAGTTCTGGGTCTGGACTGTGACGCCTGTGGAGTTCTGGGTCTGGACTGTGAGACTGTGGAGTTCTGGGTCTGGACTGTGGAGTTCTGGGTCCAGACTGTGATGGCTGTGGAGTTCTGGGTCTGGACTGTGGAGTTCTGGGTCTGGACTGTGATGGCTGTGGAGTTCTGGGTCCAGACTGTGACGGCTGTGGAGTTCTGGGTCTGGACTGTGACGGCTGTAGAGTTCTGGGTCTGGACTGTGGAGTTCTGGGTCTGGACTGTTCTGGGTCTGGACTGTGACGGCTGTGGAGTTCTGGGTCTGGACTGTGGAGTTCTGGGTCTGGACTGTGACGGCTGCGGAGTTCTGGGTCTGGACTGTGACGGCTGTGGAGTTCTGGGTCTGGACTGTGGAGTTCTGGGTCTGGACTGTGGAGTTCTGGGTCTGGACTGTGACGCCTGTGGAGTTCTGGGTCTGGACTGTGGAGTTCTGGGTCCAGACTGTGATGGCTGTGGAGTTCTGGGTCTGGACTGTGGAGTTCTGGGTCTGGACTGTGATGGCTGTGGAGTTCTGGGTCCAGACTGTGACGGCTGTGGAGTTCTGGGTCTGGACTGTGACGGCTGTAGAGTTCTGGGTCTGGACTGTGGAGTTCTGGGTCTGGACTGTGACGGCTGCGGAGTTCTGGGTCTGGACCGTGGAGTTCTGGGTCTGGACTGTGACGGCTGTGGAGTTCTGGGTCTGGACTGTGGAGTTCTGGGTCTGGACTGTGGAGTTCTGGGTCTGGACTGTGACGGCTGCGGAGTTCTGGGTCTGGACTGAGACGGCTGTGGAGTTCTGGGTCTGGACTGTGACGGCTGTGGAGTTCTGGGTCTGGACTGTGGAGTTCTGGGTCTGGACTGTGACGGCTGTGGAGTTCTGGGTCTGGACTGTGGAGTTCTGGGTCTGGACTGTGGAGTTCTGGGTCTGGACTGTGGAGTTCTGGGTCTGGACTGTGACGGCTGTGGAGTTCTGGGTCTGGACTGTGACGGCTGTGGAGTTCTGGGTCTGGACTGTGGAGTTCTGGGTCTGGACTGTGGAGTTCTGGGTCTGGACTGTGACGGCTGTGGAGTTCTGGGTCTGGGAAGGCATGATGTTGGTGAATGTCCTCATAAAGACAGAAGAACACGCCTGTCTCTGTGTGTTAGACCGTGCGGTTGCAGGAGGCGCAGCAGCAGGAGGAGCAGCAGCTGGAGGCGCTGACGGGGCCCGTGAGGAGCTACCTGATGGAGCACGTCATGCCCACCCTGATCAGGGGTCTGCTGGACTGCTGCCGGACCCGGCCGCCGGACCCGCTGGACTTCCTGGTACAGTTCTGCTCTGCACACGGCGCTGAGTCCGTTTCCCCTCCTGATGATGTGTCTGGTTCCAGGCGGAGTTCCTGTTCAAGAACAACCCCCACAGCGGCCCCCAGGAGACCCCCGCTGGCCCCCAGCCTTCCTCACGTCTGCACTAAGGTGAAGTTCTGACATCGGTCTCGGTTCCGTCCCTCGGCTCCAGCTGGTTGGTTCTGATTTACTGTCCGTTTCTGCTGGATCCACACTGCTCCGTCTGGTTCCACGTCACCGGCCATCACAGCAAACGGGGGCCCATTCCCCAGCCCCCCTCCAGCAAACAGGCCTCAGGAGCTGCTAGGTCATAACTGGGTCGCAACCAGGTCGTAACTGGGTCATAACCAGGTCGTAACCAGGTCATAACTGGGTCATAACCGGGTTGTAATTGGATCGTAACCAGGTCAAAACTGGGTCATAACCGGGTTGTAATCAGATCGTAACCAGGTCATAACTGGTTCATAACCGGGTCGTAACCAGGTCATAACTGGGTCATACCCAGGTTGTAATCGGATCATAACCAGGTCATAACTGGGTCATAACCGGGTTGTAATCGGGTTGTAACCAGGTCATAACTGGGTCATAACCAGGTTGTAATCGGATCGTAACCAGGTCATAACTGGGTCATAACCGGGTCGTAACCAGGTCATAACTGGGTCATAACCCGGTTGTAATCGGGTTGTAACCGGGTTATAACTGGGTCATAACCGGGTTGTAATCGGGTTATAACTGGGTCATAACCGGGTTGTAGTCGGATTGTAACCAGGTCATAACTGGGTCATAACCAGGTTGCAATCGGATCGTAACCAGGTCATAACTGGGTCATAACCGGGTCGTAACCAGGTCATAACTGGGTCATAACCGGGTTGTAATCGGATCGTAACCAGGTCATAACTGGGTCATAACCAGGTTGTAATCGGATTGTAACCAGGTCATAACTGGGTCATAACCGGGTCGTAACCAGGTCATAACTGGGTCATAACCGGGTTGTAATCGGATCGTAACCAGGTCATAACTGGGTCATAACCGGGTCATAACCAGGTCAAAACTGGGTCATAACCGGGTTGTAATCGGATCGTGACCAGGTCATAACTGGGTCATAACCGGGTCGTAACCAGGTCATAACTGGGTCATAACCAGGTTGTAATCGGATCGTAACCAGGTCATAACTGGGTCATAACCGGGTTGTAACCGGGTCATAACCAGGTTGTAATGGGATCGTAACCAGGTCATAACTGGGTCATAACCAGGTCGCAACCAGGTCATAACTTGGTCATAACCGGGTTGTAATCAGATCGTAACCAGGTCATAACTGGGTCATAACCAGGTCGTTACCAGCTCATAACTGGCTCATAACCGGGTTGTAATCGGATCGTAACCAGGTCATAACTGGGTCATAACCAGGTTGCAATCGGATCGTAACCAGGTCATAACTGGGTCATAACCAGGTTGTGTTCGGATCGTAACCAGGTCATAACTGGGTCATAACCGGGTTGTAATCGGGTTGTAACCGGGTCATAACTGGGTCATAACCGGGTTGTAATCGGATCGTAACCAGGTCATAACTGGGTCATAACCGGGTTGTAATCGGATCGTAACCAGGTCATAACTGGGTCATAACCAGGTTGCAATCGGATCGTAACCAGGTCGTGAACTGGGTCATAACCGGGTCGTAACCAGGTCATAACTGGGTCATAACCGGGTTGTAATCGGATCGTAACCAGGTCATAACTGGGTCATAACCAGGTTGTAATCGGATTGTAACCAGGTCATAACTGGGTCATAACCGGGTCGTAACCAGGTCATAACTGGGTCATAACCGGGTTGTAATCGGATCGTAACCAGGTCATAACTGGGTCATAACCGGGTCATAACCAGGTCAAAACTGGGTCATAACCGGGTTGTAATCGGATCGTGACCAGGTCATAACTGGGTCATAACTGGGTCATAACCGGGTTGTAACCGGGTCATAACTGGGTCATAACCAGGTTGTAATGGGATCGTAACCAGGTCATAACTGGGTCATAACCAGGTCGCAACCAGGTCATAACTGGGTCATAACCGGGTTGTAATCAGGATCGTAACCAGGTCATAACTGGGTCATAACCAGGTCGTTACCAGCTCATAACTGGCTCATAACCGGGTTGTAATCGGATCGTAACCAGGTCATAACTCGGTCATAACCAGGTTGTAATCGGATTGTAACCAGGTCATAACTGGGTCATAACCAGGTTGCAATCGGATCGTAACCAGGTCATAACTGGGTCATAACCAGGTTGTATTCGGATCGTAACCAGGTCATAACTGGGTCATAACCGGGTTGTAATCGGGTTGTAACCGGGTCATAACTGGGTCATAACCGGGTTATAATCGGATCGTAACCAGGTCATAACCAGGTTGCAATCGGATCGTAACCAGGTCGTAACTGGGTCATAACCGGGTCGTAACCAGGTCATAACTGGGTCATAACCGGGTTGTAATCGGATCGTAACCAGCTCATAACTGGCTCATAACCGGGTTGTAATCGGATCGTAACCAGGTCATAACCGGGTTGTAATCGGGTTGTAACCGGGTCATAACTGGGTCATAACCGGGTTGTAATCGGATCGTAACCAGGTCATAACTGGGTCATAACCAGGTTGCAATCGGATCGTAACCAGGTCATAACTGGGTCATAACCAGGTAGCAATCGGATCGTAACCAGGTCATAACTGGGTCATAACCGGGTCATAACTGGGTCATAACCGGGTTGTAATCGGATCGTAACTGGGTCATAACCGGGTCGTAACCAGGTCATAACTGGGTCATAACCGGGTTGTAATCGGATCGTAACCAGGTCATAACCGGGTCATAACCAGGTCAAAACTGGGTCATAACCGGGTTGTAATCGGATCGTAACCAGGTCATAACTGGGTCATAACCAGGTTGCAATCGGATCGTAACCAGGTCATAACTGGGTCATAACCAGGTTGCAATCGGATCGTAACCAGGTCGTAACTGGGTCATAATCGGATCGTAACCAGGTCATAACTGGGTCATAACCCGGGGGGGGGGGGGGTTGTAATCGGATCGTTACCAGGTCATAACTGGGTCATAACCGGGTTGTAACCAGGTCAAAACTGGGTCATAACCGGGTTGTAATCGGATCGTTACCAGGTCATAACTGGGTCATAACTGGGTTGTAATCGGATCGTAACCAGGTTATAACTGGGTCATAACCAGGTTGTAATCGGATCGTAACCAGGTCATAACTGGGTCATAACAGGGTTTTAATAGGGTTGTAACCGGGTCATAACTGGGTCATAACCGGGTTGTAATCGGATCGTAACCAGGTCATAACTGGGTCATAACAGGGTTGTAATCGGATCGTAATCAGGTCATAACTGGGTCATAACCGGGTCGTAACCGGGTTGTAACCGGGTCATAACTGGGTCATAACCGGGTCATAACTGGGTCGCAACCAGGTCGTAACTGGGTCATAACCAGGTTGTAATCGGATCGTAACCAGGTCATAACCAGGTTGTAATCGGATCGTAACCAGGTCATAACCAGGTTGTAATCGGATCGTAACCAGGTCATAACCAGGTTGTAATCGGGTCGTAACCGGGCCGTAACCGGGCCGTAACCG
This sequence comes from Atherinomorus stipes, assembly GCA_023101725.1. Lineage (NCBI taxonomy): Eukaryota > Metazoa > Chordata > Actinopteri > Atheriniformes > Atherinidae > Atherinomorus > Atherinomorus stipes. The sequence continues at coordinate 97,999 of JALJCO010003218.1, forward strand.
GGCCTATCAGAGCCTTAGTCATCCTGCTGCTGCGGGTTTAATCACCAGGCAGGAAATCAGCTCAGATTACAGCAGAGGAACACGTTCAGGTCCACATGGTTACCTCCAGAACCAGGTCAGAACCAGACCAGAACCAGGCCAGGGTCAGACTGTAACTGTAGCGTTGATCCAGCAGGTGATCATCTTCACACAGAGGAGGGAGTCTTCCTCCCTCCTGCAGACGAGGGAGTCTTCCTCACTCCTGCAGATGAGGGAGTCTTCCTCATTCCTGCAGACGTTGGAGTCTTCCTCATTCCTGCAGACGTGGGAGTCTTCCTCACTCCTGCAGACGTGGGAGTCTTCCTCACTCCTGCAGACGTGGGAGTCTTCCTCATCCGTCCTGCAGTCTGACACCAGCTGCAGGTGACGGAGCAGCGTTCCCTCAGACCTGCCAGACGTTCTCATGCAGAGAACCTCCAGAACCCCGAGAACCTCGGAGCCGAGGGTTCAGGTGAAGCTGTCTGTGGGGCTGCAGCTCCCTCTGGTGGCCACAGCTGTAACTGCAATCTGAGAGTCTCATTTAATAAACACGTTCATCTCATAATTAAAGCTCCAGCAGATGTTCATTTTTATTTTTCTCCTTTATTTTTGGAGTTTTTCACCTTCTTTTAATCTCATCTGGTGCAGAAACACATCGTTGCTTCATCTTTGTGATAAAGCAGAGAGAAAATGCTGGGATGCATCAGTGGCAGCAGGTTATACATTTCTTCATTTAAAGAGTGAAACGTCTTCTTGGGTTTGTTAATAGTACTGATGACATGATCAGGTATGTGTGTTATCGGTAATCAGTTATCGGTATCAGCCTTTAGGAGCAGAAATTTATCATTATCGGTTTTTGAAAAGGTTTTGGTGCACGTCTAATTTTAGATGTTGTCACAGTTTCCCACCTCCGCTGATGTGATGACCTCATCCCTGCATCAGCGGCTGATGTGATGACCTCATCCCTGCATCAGCGGCTGATGTGATGACCTCATCCCTGCATCAGCGGCTGATGTGATGACCTCATCCCTGCTTCAGCGGCTGATGTGATGACCTCATCCCTGCATCAGCGGCTGATGTGATGACCTCATCCCTGCATCAGCAGCTGATGTGATGACCTCATCCCTGCATCAGCGGCTGATGTGATGACCTCATCCCTGCATCAGCGGCTGATGTGATGACCTCATCCCTGCATCAGCAGCTGATGTGATGACCTCATCCCTGCATCAGCGGCTGATGTGATGACCTCATCCCTGCATCAGCGGCTGATGTGATGACCTCATCCCTGCATCAGCGGCTGATGTGATGACCTCATCCCTGCATCAGCGGCTGATGTGATGACCTCATCCCTGCATCAGCGGCTGATGTGATGACCTCATCCCTGCATCAGCAGCTGATGTGATGACCTCATCCCTGCATCAGCGGCTGATGTGATGACCTCATCCCTGCATCAGCGGCTGATGTGATGACCTCATCCCTGCATCAGCGGCTGATGTGATGACCTCATCCCTGCATCAGCGGCTGATGTGATGACCTCATCCCTGCATCAGTGGCTGATGACCTCATCCCTGCATCAGCGGCTGATGTGATGACCTCATCCCTGCATCAGCGGCTGATGTGATGACCTCATCCCTGCATCAGCGGCTGATGTGATGACCTCATCCCTACATCAGCGGCTGATGTGATGACCTCATCCCTGCATCAGCGGCGTTTCCTGGTGCATCGTCTGGTCTGTGTGCAGGTTTTGGATTCTGGTCTGCAGATCCTCTTTTATAATGCACAGCTGCAGTTTTACTCCTGATCGGTTTGTGTGTTTATGAAGTTTTGACGGCGTCTGGATGGACCGTAAACCGTTTTATCATCAGAGTAAACGGCAGGCCGGATACGAGGCTGCTGGTGTTTATGTTGTGGTGTAAAACTCTGAAGCTGCTGTCAGAGTTTCTGCGTTTCTGAAGTCGACTCCGCATCCTGAACTCGGACAATCCTGAAGTCCTGGTCGGAGTCAGAGCGGCTGAAGATGCTGAGGTCCTGACCTCACTGAGCCTGAACCGGGACCGCATGCAGAGGGTTTTTAGGGGTGGCCAAAGGTTATTAAAGGATAACTTTTATTCCTGGAATTCAGACGTGCATTTACTCACCGGTAACATTTCTGCATCACTCTGACTCCTTTGGACGATATTCAGATCAGTCGTAGATCCGCGTATATCCATATAATGGACGTGAAGGAGCCTCTATAACACATCTGCAGCTAGTGATGATGAAAGAAATTCATTAAACCATCATGCTGGCCCTCGTCGTCCTCTCGGTTTAATACTGTTGATCCAGACGTGGTGATGGAGAGGTGGGTTGTAATACTTTGTCCTGGTAAATGTTCTTTGCATTTATATCGTGTTATTGCACCATTGACTTTGCATGTAAACCTGACGAGTTAATTCTGCGTGACAGACAGACTGGACGACCGCAAAACCCCAACGGCAGAAAATGGAAGGTCTAGTGAAAGATTTTTTTATTTATTTTTATTAGCTGATAAAGATTTTTATATTCAAATATAAGCAAAGCTGCACCGTGTTAAAGGAACATTCCACCCACAGAATGATGTAACTTTATCTTCCACCCCCCTCATGGTGAGAAAGACTCTGCAGCACTTTTTTAATATCTCAAATGCAGCCGGTGATCAGGAAGGCTTCTCGTTTCCCTCCAACTTTCATATAATGGAGTTCACCGGGGTCCGAACCAAAAAGGTCCATAAAAGTCCACAAAAACGTGTCAATATTCCTCCATACTGCTCGTCCAATGTAATCCAAGTGTCCTGAGTGGGTAGCGTCCAGAATTTACTGGAAACGACGTCATTTAGTAGATTTTTAGAGACTAAACAGTACTACATCAGTACTACATCAGTACTACATCAGTACTACATCACATCTCCTGAAAGCACGCCGATGCATGTTCATGAAACTACAGAAGCCGCGGCAGACGAGATCGCGCGTTCTCTTTTTCTTTCTTTCTTTGTTTTAAATCAACATCAACCCCTCTTGGACCCTCTTGTGTTTGTCTGCAGCTCTGTCGCTCTCAGCACAATGTAAACAGAGAATTTCTTCTTCTGCGTTTTTCTTATCAGCAGAGTAGGCTCTGAACGCCGAGCACGCTTCCCGAAAGTAAGATTCGTAAGTGGAAAATAAAGTTTCATCATTCTGTGGGTGAACTATTCCTTTAAAAGTACATTAATGTTGACATAAGTGAAAAAATATCATTTTTGCTGGGGTGGCCTGAACTCGGCTCACGGCTGCAGACTTTCCGACTCCGGCCTACACGGATCCACGTGGAGCTCCGGGATCAGCCTGGAAAGATCCGGCAGGATGAAACACCTCCTCATTTCCACCTTCATCGCTGATTACAGCTGCTGATCAGGAAGAGAACTCGTTGCTATGACGATGAGCTGTTGCAGCATCTGGGCGACGCTGGACGCCGGCCGTGTGCGTTGCTAAGGAACCGTCTGCTGCCGTCTCAGCAGGACGTCTGAATATCAGCATGCGCCTCTTTCCCTCCTGCAGTATTTATCGGTCTGGGATCGGCGCTGCACACCTCACATCTTCCACTCTGCAGTTCTGGAGGAGGCCTGAGAGGAAGAGGAGGGTCATCGGGACAGATGCGACCCTGAAAATACTACATACAGGACTACATCCCGAAAAAGAAATCAGCGAACCAACATAAATACAAACATCTAATAAGTCAAGTTGAGTAAACTAAAATGTAATTGAGTGAAATTATTTTTATTTCTATTTAGCTTAGTTTTATTTAGTCAACGAAAATTGAAAGTTTCTATTTGGATAAACGTAATTAAATACAGCGGGGGGAAAGTGTTGAACATGTCAACATTTTTCTCAGAAAATATGTTTCTAGTGGAGCTATTGACGTCATCACCTCATCACCAAGGTGTCACACAAGAAGCATTGCATGATGGGTAAAAGCAAAGAGCTGTCAAACACTTACGCAACCTTATTATTGCAAACGATATTGAAATTTTGGCTGATATCCGATATGCCGATATTTTAAAACTCACGTGTCTGATATTGATACCGATATTAAAGCTGAAAAGAATAAACAGTCATTGCAAATAGCAGTTTTGTTATTTGTTTCCAACAATTTGAAAAACAGGGGTGGGAAAAAAATATGAATACACTGGAACATCGCGATATTTTCATATGCCAATATCAAATCGATATTCAAAAGCGCGGTATCTATCTATTTTACTTACAAATCTCGTAAGATTTTGTCGTTTTGTTTCAAAATCTCACGATATTTTGTTAATTCTTGCAAGATTTCTTAACAGAACGATGAAATATCGCAAGATTTCATTGGTAAAATAGATCGATACCACATTTTTAAATGTCAATATATCAGCATATCAAAATATCACAAAACTTTTGTGAATTCTCACGAGGTTTCGTGACAGAATGATGAAATATCATAAGATTTCATCAGTAAAATAGATCGATACAGCGTTTTTGAATGTCAATATGATGTCAGCATATGAAAATTAATAGAAATAATAAAATAGTTTAAAATTCGAGGTCAGGACAGTGAAAAATGGCAAAAGTTGGAACATGATTAATTATTCATGATAAGCACCATCATAGTTTTGCTGCTACAGATGTTATGTGGTGAATGTGTCACAGCCTGATCAGATGAAGTCGGTGGAGTGAAGTTTAACAGTCCGGGCTGGAAAACATCTGATGAAGCCGAGTTATCTGGTTTCGTTTCCACTCTGAGGCTGACGGAGGTGCTGACGGAGGTGCTGACGGAGGTGCAGCCGGCAGGAGCGACGGCCTAAAAAGAAGTTGCATCACTGCCTGTGGAGACCTTCATCATGAAGCTGTCATTCCTGCAGCTCCTCCGAGGCCCGATGTTCATCGTCTCTCTGATGAGACGGATCTGCTGGAGCTTCTCCTCCCATCAGCTGGCACAGAAACCGGAGCCCCGCAGGAGCCTTCCTCCTCCTCCTCCTCCTCATTTCCCTGTAATGAACGGGCGCGTGTCATTCCAGCAGGCAGACTCAGGAGAGGATGAGGAGCTGCTTCCTCCTCCTCTCTAATGAGAATCAGCAGCCGTTTGGCTTCGATCAGCAACCTGCAGCTCCTTCATCTGCAGCTTCATCTGACCTCCAGAGTCTTCATCACTCCTGATGGAGAACAGGTGAGGGTGTCAGGGTTGGGTATAAAAGCAGCATCCGCACAGATCAAGTTCTGCATTCTGCTTTTCTGCCTGCAGATTTTCACCCAGACGTCATAAATGTGTCCCTGCTAGTCCGACGTCTGTGTCGGACCCAAACACTGCAAAAAAAAAACAAAAAAAACCCTCGTATCCGGATACGTCTGAAGCCAGTTGGGCGTTTCCCACCGTCGCCATCTTGCCGTGTTGCGTGTGCCATCACTTCCAGAAAATACTAAAATGGGCAAGGACATGCCGCAGGACAAATGATTGACAGCTAAGCTAATGCTAACCGAGCTAATCCGATGTGAACAGGAATGAAGATGGACGGTTTAAAGGTCAGACACGCTCAAACTTCCTGTTAACCAGGTAAAAACCACAGTTGTACAACTCTGCTACAGACTGAGGCCTTCCTGGAAGCTAGCAGGGAGCTAACTGTTAGCCTCCACGGCTAAAACCGCCACCCAGTCTGCCGCCTGTCAATAAAAGGACACGCCCCTAATTATGTCTAATTTCAAGATTAAATAACATCTAAAAGGATGAAATAGAAAAAAAAAAATTCACCCCCCTCACAGTTCACATGAAGGTAAACGTGACCTTTTAATAACTAAAATGATGTTTGAACCAGACTGTAAACAAGTTTATTTCTGTTTTAAACATGATTATTTCTGTTGTAAATGTGTTTATTTCTGTTGTAAACATGTTTATATCTGCTGTAAACATGTTTATTTCTGCTGTAAACATGTTTATTCTGTTGTGAAATGTTTATTTCTTTTGTAAACATGTTTATATCTGCTGTAAACATGTTTATTTCTGTTGTAAACGTGATTATTTCTGCTGTAAATGTGTTTATTTCTGTTGTAAACGTGTTTATTTCTGTTGTGAAAATGTTTATTTTGCTGTAAACGTGTTTATTCTGCTGTAAACGTGTTTTCATTTTTGTTGTAAACATGTTTATTCTGCTGTAAACGTGTATTTCTGCAGTGAAGTTCATCTTTTTTAACATGGGAGTCTGCGGGCATTTGCAGGAGCCCCTCGTTAATGAAGAAAGAACTACGATTTTCCGCATCCTGGCTGTAGCTTCACGTTCCTCCAGCGGAGTTTTCCCCTCGGTTGGATCTGTTGGTTCGGCCTGCAACGTCACATTTTCACATTTTCTTACCGCTTTGCTTTCCTGAAGTACAGAAACCAAAGCACATCAGCACACGGCTGCAAAACGATCCTTCACTCTGGTGTAATTCACATTTCAGAGTCCTGACCGTTTTAAAACAAGGTTTGTTTGTCGCACAGACCCCCCCGATCACGTAGACAGAGACTTACACCTGATTTAATCTCCCCCCTGGCAGATTTCACTGCAGCTCTGACGAAGATTCAGGTTTTTTCTGAGAAGTTTCTGAGCCACAGAGAAGGAAGAGCCAAGCTGTGCGTTTGGAGAAGCCATGCAATAAATCACAGGTCTTCACGGCTGCCCAAAGACGCGCGCGCAGAGGGAGGACGCCGGGCAGCAGAGAGCACCCAGAGGACGCAGCGAGGGGCGGACCGGCCCCCGCCGGGCCCCCGCCTCACGACGGATGGATGGAGGGATTGTGTTGACAAGGGGGAAAGATGACGAGGAGGAGGAGGAGGAGGCAGCCACACATTCAGCAGGGAGGCTGAGAGCAGCGGCCAGAAAGTCATCAAAGCGGCGGAAACGCCTCCAACATCCCGGCAACAGCAGGACGGCGGCGGGTGATGGATGAGACGGTGGACGGAGGACGGATCCCACCGATGTTCATCAGCAGAGACGCAACTGTCCCGTTTAATCGCTGCGAAAGGGATCCAACACCCGCAGAACCATGGTCCTTCATCGTCTCCTCATCCTCATGCTGAGCAGGACTTTTTTAATATCACAAATGCAGCCGGAGATCCGGGGGGGGGGGGGTTCATTATCCACCAACTTTCACATAATGGAGATCACCGGGGTCCGAGCCAAAAAGGTCCTAAAAGTCCACAAAAACGTGTCAATATTCCTCCATACTGCTCGTCCAATGTAATCCACGTGTCCTGAGTGGGTAGCGTCCAGAATTTACCGGAAACGACGTCATTTAGTAGATTTTTATAAACAGTAGAACATCGTACTTCCTCGATGCGCGTCCATGCGAGTTCACGACGCTATGGAAGCTGCGGCGACCAGCTCGTCCTCCCAGAAACCTCCATCCAATCCAACCTGCTTCCAGAAAAGCTCAAGTAAAGCTCAGTGAGCGGATTGAGCTGGAAAAAGTAGAAAAAAGTATTATTTATCACTGTTTCTGGGTAAAAACTTCATAAATTTTTCCCGTTGTTGTCGTTAATCTTCGATGCTGCTGACCTTGAAGAAACTTAAACTGGACTTTCAAAGTTCTCATTCATTTATTTCTTAATAAATGTATTTTTATTTAGAAATGAATATAATTCTTTACAAAGCAAAACAGATAATTCAAACACTCAGATGAGAAGAAAACTTCTGATAAATAATCTGCATCTCACATGAATAACTGTAGTTAAAGCAAACGTGCTGGTTGTGACCTGAAGACGGCTGCAGACCAACATGCTGCTGATTTCCAACAGTTCATTCACATTTTAAACTTTATTCGCTGCACAACACAGAACGGAACAAAATCAATGTTTTCCCATCAGAGCAGCTTTAACCCTTTTTTTTTTTTTTTTTTTTAACTGATTTTATGTTTTCAGTTTCTTCTTCTCGTTCCATAAACACTGTTACATCATAAGGGCTTTGTCTTTATAGATATTTCTGATGAGTTTCATACCCTAAAATCACTGAAATCAGTGAGATCATTCAAGTTTAATAGCTGTAAATTCCCAGATAAGGAAGATTCTCATGATTCTTTTTGCTTGTTTCTGTGAAATAAAACCTGGATTGGTGAATGTTTTACTTTTTGTTCCCAAAATGTCAATGCGATATGTCAGATATGGAATAAAAGGAGATTTATATAATAGATTTAGAGCATTATTGTCCAATAAATCCTTTAGTTTATGTAACATAGAGATAGTTTGTGCTAGTTTTCTTTTTGTACCATCAATATGACTTCCATGATGTATGTTTTCTTGGTAATAATACCCGAAAACATCATTCCTCTTACTCTAAACATCGTCTATATACAAAATAACTTGAGTATTTGTACCTCTAAAGTAAATACCATTAAACGTTTTACAAGATTTAGAGATGATTTAGTTACTGTACATAAAACCAGAGAAGTCCGATATTATCCGACATAATCGGCAATGAAATGTGACATCGGAAAATCTTGTTCCATCAGCGCTGATCCAGCATTTATAAAAGTCCCTGTTTTCCTGGAAGAACTTCATTTCCCAGCATTCCTTTCAGAACCATGTGATGACGGTGCAGCTGCTGCTGCTACAGACTGACTTGCTTTAAAGCTGCTTATAGTTAGAAGTGCACAACCCAGTTTTTCATGGGCTAAGCCTAACCACCGATACCCGATACCGATACTGCTGTTGAATGATTAAGCCATATATCTCGCCATGTGAGTGAAGGTATCAAGCTTTACATAAATATTTAGCCTTGTTATAAAAAATAGTAGCGAAATTAACACAGATATAAATGTACTTAATATTACTTTTTTAACAAATAAAGTGTATATTTTATTATGATATTAATTTAAAAAAACACCAGAAATGATTGGATCGGAACGCTGGATTGACAAAACTGATCCAATATCTGATCCCGGTATTTGATCGGTGCATCTCTACTTATCAGAAACCTGTCAGATATATGGTAGTACTAATACCTGCTAGTATCTGATATATGGTAGTACTAATACCTGCTAGTATCTGATATCTGGTAGTATCTAATACCTGCTAGTATCTGATATATGGTAGTATCTGATACCTGCTAGTATCTGATATCTGGCAGCCAGATGTCTAAAATGAACTCCTCTGGCTTAGTTAAGAAGATTTTGGGATCTTTGTTCTCAAAGTTTTCTGCAGAGATCGGTATCGGTTGATATCAGAAATTATGATTTGGATAATATCGGCAAATCATATATCATTAAAAGAGCCAGTGTCAAACATTCCTACGAGGGATGCACGACATAATTGGCCCCCTAACGATATCGACCTATATTGGCCTTAAAACTGAATATCTGACATCGGCCACCCCACCGATATTTAACTGATATTTAACCGATAAGCCCACTGTTGCTAAAGTCAAAAAAAAAAACAAAAAAAACTTCTTCTTCTTCAAAAACTTATAGACTTTAAAACTGCTAAAGTCTAGGGGTGGGAAAATATCGATACACTGAAATATCGCAATATTTTCATATGCTGATATATTGACACTTAAAAACGTGACATCGATCTATTTAACTCACAAAATCTTACGATATGTCATCGTTCTGTTACAAAATCTTGCGTGAATTCACAAAAATTTCACAATATTTTCAGATGCTGATATATTGATATTTCAAAAACACAGTATCAATCTATTTTACTAACAATATCTCGTGAGAATTCACAAAATATCGTGAGAGTTTTTTCACAGGCAAGATTTTGTAAGTAAAATAGATCAATACTGCATTTTTAAATATCTATTTGATATTGGCATGTGAAAATATCGCGATATTTCAGTGTATCAATATTTTTTTCCCACCCCTATTTTTCAAAGTGCCGGAAATGGATAACAAAACTGCTATTTGCAATAATTGCTTATTTTTCCAGCTTTAATATCAGTATCGATATCAGTTATCGGCCACATGAGTTTTAAAATATCGGCATATCGGATATCAGCCAAAATTCCAACATAATGCATCTGTAATTCCTATATAAAACTCTACTTTCTTCAGTCGCTCCATGCACATGAAAAAGTTGCATCATCTGCAAAGAAGATAAACTTTCCCAGTGTACATACATCATCAGGATCAATAAAATTACTTCACATGCTACAGGGCATGTTTCTGATTTTATACGATGAGGTGCTTCTTCAGGAGGAGCACCATAAAAGTCCTCCCATCCAGAGAAACACAAGCAGGAGCAGAAGGAGGAACGACCTGAAACGGCCTGCGAGCTTTAAGTCACGTTGGGTTTCCATCCAGGAGGTTGGTGGTGAAGCTGAAGCTGTGCTGGATCCTGCCGCCGTGGCTGAGAGAGAACAAACCAGCCCGAAACAAAACCCTGTGAGTCGCAGACAAACCGGCTCCAACCGGTTCAGGTTTCTTCATTCCTGCTGCAGCGGCTCGGCGGATGCTGCATCGGGGCGCTCTTCCTCCTTGTTATCACCACGTTTGGATGTTTTATGGTCGTCATTGTGAGCGGTGGAGTTTTTATTTATGCGTGTTTTCTGATGATCCGTGTGTGTGTTCAGGCCTCCAGGCGTCTGGCGTTGGCGAGGCAGCGCTGGGCGATCTCAGACTGAAGCCTCGTCTGAGTCTCCGCCAGGAACTCGTCCTGTAGGTCACAAACAAACAAACAAACAAACAAACAAACATGAACACCAGAAAAGAAACAAACATCTGATTCTACTTCTTCTTTGTTGGTTTTAACATCGATTATTAAAAAATCCCAGAATTCATTCCTGTTTCCTGCTGCGGCCGTGAAGGTGGAGGTCAGGCGGTACCAACACACACCCCAGCAGTAGCCGACGGTAAACGCCGAGGCGTTGCCATGGAAATGAAATAACATCCGATGAAGGAGAAGATGGTCGTGGAGAACGTTCTGGGTCTCATCGGAACGTGAGCTGTGTCTCATGTTGAGATTCGTCGGCTGGATGCACTGTAAAAACTCCCACCGTAGCACGAATTTCTCGTCAAAATATCTCATCACACGCAACACAAGACAAAATCACCGACAGAGAAACATTTCAGTGACATATAGGAACTTATTTTAAGGCAAATGCATCTGATTTCAAGAAATCTTATCAAGAAAATTTTGCTTATTACAAGCAAAAAAAAAAATTTTGTTTTTTTTTAACTTATTTTAAAAGTGACAAAGATGTTTTTGCTTGTAATAAACAAAAAATTCTACCAATAGAACAAGTATAATTTTCTTAATAAGATTTCTTGAAGATGCATTGCCTTAAAGGTACAGTATGTGAAAAATCGAAGGTCAATGGCAGAAAAATGTGATATATTAAAGCAATAAGCCCCGAGAAGCCGTGGGTTACAGCGGTTTTACAACGGCGGAGGGGCACACCGCTTCGCGTCGTGCCCCGCCGTTGTAAAACCGCTGTAACCCACGGATTCAAGGGGCTTATTGCTTTTATAAAACGGTTACCTCACATATTGCCTATAAAATAAATAAAAATAAATACACACGTACTACATAAACAATTTGTGGGTAATAATGAAATAATGAAATAGAGAACTATTTGTTCTCCCAATACATAAGATTGAGTGGACAGTATGGTTGCTAAGCAACTCAGCTTGTTCACAAGTAGGAGGGTCTCGTAAAACGAAGATATTTCCTACGATTTGGCCCATCATTAACACGTAAACGCAGATTTTATTTCTTTGTATTTTTTTTCTACTTTTTTTTTTTTTTGGCATTAAGAAAAGTTCATTTCAAAAACTTCGACCAAAGTGAGGATTTAGTTTACCTCGTTTATGCAACTGCGTGTGGACATTAATAACCAGGGTTTTGAGGTTTGAAACATTACTGCCTGCGACAAACAAAAAAAATAAAAAATAAACTCTGATCACATTTGCTACCTGTGTTTACTCTGGATCGCTTTCCAGGCCAACAAGCTGTGAACTGGGTCAGCGGAGTTTTCACTTGTTTAAAACGGCGATCAGACAGATGATCCGCTCAGATCCGATGGCCTGCTCAGTCCATTTTTATTTTATTTTATTAACTTTTGCTCCCAAAGATCCATGCTTTATTTGTTTTGTTAAACCCTCTTTCCGCCTGCAAACGGTTTCCAAAAACAAGGTGGATGCGATTTTCTTTTCTTTTTTAAATTTTCTTAGTTGGAGGAGGGAAGACGCTCGTTTTACAAAAATCGGGCTACACTTTGGCCATTCGCTCTCATCAATTCAGGCTGTCTGGCCTCGTTAATGTTGTTACTTCCATTAATAGTGGTGTAAAAATAATGTTTGGAGAAACGGTGGTGTGCGTTTGGCGGCAGCTGTTTTTGTGCAGATGTGACGGCTGCTTTGCAAATGAGGCAACATGTCCGCAGTGAAATCTGCGCTGTCATCTTCCACCTCTCATCCAGGTTCAGGACACCCACAATATCAAAATTCACCACAAAGTCTACAAAAGTCTTAAAACAAATATACTGTAATCCAACGAATCGGTTGAACTCAGAGCAGTTGGTTGCTAAGCAACGCAACATCTGTTTATGCTGGCGCAGGGATATTTTGTGCTGCGGTCTGCTGGATCTACGTGTAAGTTACAGTCTGTTTTACCACGGGCTTGGAACGCAGCTCAGCCAATCACATTTAAGAATGAGAAACACCCGTTTTATAAAATTCAAATCTGTGCTTCTATTGATGTGTAATCGCTGCACTAGAACAGCTGTTATATGTTTATTTTCTCAGAACGAGTCATTTATATCTACTTGCTGGGGGGTGCACATATGGAGGCTGCCATATCTGTTCCACCATTTTTACTACGGTGTCCCTGAATGGACAAAACAATGCATGTGAAGTGAGAACTCTGACTTTAAAACTGCTGTAGCAGCTTTGTTTAACGGGAGTTAGAGATGTTTGGGATCAGTGACGCCTTAAAAGACATAAAAATAGTTCCTCATAGCTGCACCTGAGACCCCTGATCCACTCACACACAAAAACATCTTTATGTCTGGGAGAATTTTGGCCACTGACGGCCACCGTACATTCACAACAGGGATATGAAGTCATTCGAAAGAAACATCTTTTCGTGCAATACTCATCTTCACCACTAGGTGTCAGTAATTCTTACATACTGTACCTTTAAAACAAGTTCCTTTATCTCACTGAAATGTTTCTCTTTAGGTGATTTTGTCTTGTTTGTGATTAGATATTTTGACTAGAAATTAGAAAAACATACTTGGTAAGATGTGAGTTTTTTGCAGTGTACGTCAGCTGCAGTATCGTCCCGGCTGAAAAACCTCTGATGGAGCCTCCTGATCCAGCCTGCAAACCCGCTCTCCGTCTGGCCTGGGTACGGGGCATGTATCCTTCATGGCCTCGCCTGGCCCAGAATTCACCGCATACAGATTCTTTTTAAACAAAATTAGAATATAGATACTCTCGTGAGGGGAGTAACAAGGAGTATCATACAATACTGTACAAGGTTGCATCAAGAACAAAACCCCTAAAAAGTTTGAACACACAAAACGGTTTATAAAAAAATAAATGGAAATAGATCGTTTGCGCACAATATACAATAAATTATACTTACAAATAGTATAGTATACAGTAGGGATGCACATCATAATCGGCCCCCTATCGGTATCGACCTATATCGGCCTTAAAACTGAGTATAAGACATCGGCCGCCCCACCGATATTTAACCGATATTTATCCGATCAGCCCGCTGTTTCTAAATTAAAGTAAAAAAACTTCTTCAGAAACTTCTTTTTTAGAGACTTTAAAACTTCTAAAGACTAGGGGTGGGGAAAAAATATTGATACACTGAAACATCGCAATATTTTCATATGCTGATATCATATTGACATTTAAATACGTGATATCGATTTACTTTAACGAAATCTTGCGATATTTCATCGTTCTATTACAAAATCTCGCAAGAATTCATGAAATCTTGCGAGATTTTGTAAGTAAAATAGATCGATAACGCGTTTTTAAATATTGATTTGATATTGGCATATGAAAATATTGCGATATTTCAGTGAATCGATATTTTTTCTCACCCCTATTTTTCAAAGTGTTGGAAAAAAATAACAAAACTGCTATTTGCAATGACTGCTTACTTTTTTCAGCTTTAATATCGGTATCAATATCGGTTATCAGCCACTTGAGTTTTAAAATATCGGCATATCGGATATCAGCTAAAATTCCAATATTGTGCATCCCTAGTATACAGTTGAAAATGAGCTATTTCTCTGATGGTTACAGATATTTAATTCCAGGAGTGTGTTCCTCTGAATGAGCTGACCGGTTCACTAAATGTTATTTTTCATTTGGGGGGGGGGGGGTGTTAACCTCCCCTGCGATGCCTGGTGATCCGGCCGTCGCTCCTCTCATGCAGGACTTTGTATCCAAAAATATCTGATAACTGGAAATCAGAATCCGCTGGCGGAGCATCTCACTGAGGAAGTTCCCACCTCATAAATTATCGCCGTGGAAACGGGTGTGATGCTGTCAGGAAAACGCAGCAGGTCTGGATGGTAGACCTGGACCAGGTCAGCCTGGTCTTTGTAAGCCAGGTGATGGAGAGGAGGAGAGAAACGGAGTAGTGGTGGAGGAGGAGAGAAGCGGAGGAGTGATGGAGAGAAGGAGAGAAACGGAGGAGTGATGGAGAGGAGGAGAGGAACGGAGGAGTGATGGAGGAGGAGAGGAACGGAGGAGTGATGGAGAGGAGGAGAGGAACGGAGTAGTGGTGGAGGAGGAGAGAAGCGGAGGAGTGGTGGAGGAGGAGAGAAGCGGAGGAGTGGTGGAGGAGGAGAGGAACGGAGGAGTGATGGAGAGGAGGAGAGGAACGGAGGAGTGATGGAGGGGGGGAGGAGAGGAACGGAGGAGTGATGGAGAGGAGGAGAGGAACGGAGGAGTGATGGAGGAGGAGAGGAACGGAGGAGTGATGGAGAGGAGGAGAGGAACGGAGGAGTGATGGAGAGGAGGAGAGGAACGGAGGAGTGATGGAGGAGGAGAGGAACGGAGGAGTGATGGAGAGGAGGAGAGGAACGGAGGAGTGATGGAGGAGGAGAGGAACGGAGGAGTGATGGAGAGGAGGAGAGGAACGGAGGAGAGGAACAGGAGGAGTGATGGAGGAGGAGAGGAACAGGAGGAGTGATGGAGGAGGAGAGGAACAGGAGGAGTGATGGAGGGAGGAGAGGAACAGGAGGAGTGATGGAGGAGGAGAGGAACGGAACTCACAAATACTGAGTTTCAGAACATTTACTAAAATTTCCAGTTTACTCCATTTTTATTCATATTTTCTTGTGTTTCTGTATTTTTCCTGCATTTTTGCAATAAACCTTGAACAGGCCTGTATTTCTGGGATACATATATTTTTTCATTAGCCTCTATTTTAATATAGTGGGAGTTTTTCACATGACTGAAATGTTCTTGTGTG
This sequence comes from Atherinomorus stipes, assembly GCA_023101725.1. NCBI lineage: Eukaryota > Metazoa > Chordata > Actinopteri > Atheriniformes > Atherinidae > Atherinomorus > Atherinomorus stipes. Next base: position 113,455 of record JALJCO010003218.1, read on the forward strand.
GGAACATTTTAGGAGTAAAGTTGTTTTATGTGGAAGCTCAGTTTTTGTTGTGTGTAAAAGTATTTTTCTGAGTAAAATTCATCTCACGGTCAAAGTTCGGGTACATGGAGCAAATTATGAAACACAACGAAAACACAAGCAAGATAAAAATTACAACCAATAACCATTTCAGAGGCTTCCACTCAGGCAATTTGGAGGGTGTCAATAACAAAAATGTTCCAGCATTGATTAAAGGAACATTCCACCCACAGAATGATGTAACTTTATCTTCCACCCCCTCATGGTGAGAAAGACTCTGCAGCACTTTTTTAATATCTCAAATGCAGCCGGAGATCAGGAAGGCGTCTCGTTTCCCCCCAACTTTCATATAATGGAGTTCACCGGGGTCCGAGCCAAAAAGGTCCATAAAAGTCCACAAAAACTTGTCAATATTCCTCCATACTGCTCGTCCAATGTAATCCACGTGTCCTGAGTGGGTAGCGTCCAGAATTTACTGGAAACCATCATTTAGTAGATTTTTAGAGCCTAATCAGTACTACATCAGTACTACATCAGTACTACATCTTACTTTCATGAAGCGCACATATGTGCATTCATGAAACTACAGAAGCCTCGGCGTTCAGAGCCTACTCTGCCGATAATACAAGCGTAGAAGAAGAAATTCTCTGTTTACATTGTGCTAAGAGCGACGGAGCTGCAGACAAACACAAGAGGATCCAAGAGGAGTTGATGTTGATTTAAAACAAAGAAAGAAAGAGAACGGGAACACGCGATCTCGTCTGCCGCGGCTTCCGTAGTTACGTGAATGCGCATCGCCGTGCTCGCAGAAGGTGTGATGTAGTACTGATGTAGTACTGATGTAGTACTGATGTAGTACTGTTTATGCTCTAAAAATCTACTAAATGACGTCGTTTCCCAGTAAATTCTGGACGCTACCCACTCAGGACACGTGGATTACATTGGACGAGCAGTATGGAGGAATATTGACACGTTTTTGTGGACTTTTATGGACCTTTTTGGCTCGGACCCCGGTGAACTCCATTATATGAAAGTTGGGGGAAAAGGAGAAGCTTCCTGATCGCCGGCTGCATTTGAGATATTAAAAAAGTGCTGCAGAGTCTTTCTCACCATGAGGGGGGTGGAATAGTCCTTTAACAAACTTTACTTTGGGATATATTTTATATATATATATAAATAAGTATTTATTCTATTCTTCAAATGTAGAGAAACTTTAGAACATCTGGATAAATTATTTATTTTGTATACATTCGTGTTTTTCTACACTTTTAGCTCTTATTTAATGTTCAAAGTATATTAATTTTATTTATTTAATGTTTTATACCCTGCAGAACAGCTGTACGGGTCCATATTTTCACCTACATTTTCAGTTTGAACGTTTTGCATAAATGATCAATGAAAGAAAGAAATGCCAAATAAATGCATCATGTGACTAAAAAATAATCGTGATTTTAATATTGATGAAAAAAATGGTGATAAAGACTTTTTCCATGATCAGACGTCTGATCTCAGACTCTGAGGAAAGAACCGAAACTGATGATGATGGAGAATCTTCCTCTCCAGGCTGATCTCGGCTTCTGCAGGTTTTGTTCGGAGTCCGTTAGGATCTCCACGACCACGTCGGAAAGCTGGGACGATGAACTCGGTAGTTTCTGCCGTCTCTGCTGAGCTGTAAGACCACGATAACGGATCACTCTGCAGGATCAGACCGGATTACAGACCTCTGGATTATCATTCAGCTTCACTTCTCCTCTGTAACAATGACTCAGCGGTTCTTCTTCTTCGTTTTGCAAAATTATTTAATTAAACCAGAAAAACCGAGACACAAAAAAAATCATTTAATTTTCTCATTAATCTAAAAAAGAGAAAAAATTGATTGTTTAAAAATATAATTCAGAAAAATCAATAAAATAAAAGGATTATTCAGAAAAATATTTTATTAAATATTACTTCATAGTTTTGTTTATTGTGACTTTTTTATTTAGTAAAAAATTAAACAAAAGAAGAGAATAAAACATTAGAAACACACATGATGTTCGTCGTGATTATTTTCACGTTTTTGGTTCCAAATTCAATTAAATTTGATTTTTTTTTTCATATTTTTCTCTCAGAAACACAAACGATCAATAGAAAAATAACTCTGATCACTTCCTTCAGAAGCAAATAAATTATAGCCAGAAGTTTCAGAGGTGCAGCCGGCAGTCTTCACCTTCCCTCCTCCTCCTCCTCCTCCTCCCCCCCCCCCCGCTGCTCTGCAGCAGAGCTGTTAATAAAGAGATTGATTATCGTCCTGTCAGGAAGTGACAGTTGGACAGAGCTGCTCTGCGTGAATGACAGAGGGCACACACACACACATGCACACACACACACACATGCACACACATGCACACACACACACACACACACACACACACACGTGCACACACACACACACACACACACACACACACATGCACACACATGCCACACACACACACACACACACACACACACACACACACACACACACACACACATGCACACACACACACACACACACACACACGCACACACATGCACACACACACACACACGTGCACACACACACACACACACACACACACACACATGCACACACACACACACACACACACACACACACACACACACATGCACACACACACACACACACACACACGCTGCTGCCAACATGCAGGGTAGGTGAGGTGGAGGAGGATGAGGAGGGTGAGGAGGGTGAGAGGCGGCCATGTGGAGAACAGACGCAACCTTCTGCTGGTGGAGGTGTGTGTGTGTGTGTGTGTGTGTGTGATGAGGTGTGGGTGGTGTGGGGGGGTCAGAGTTCACAGCCGCTGCCTTCTGCTAAAACAGTGATACCAGACCTGGAGCCAAAGGGATCAGCGGAGGTTCAGGAACGCACAAACCAGCTGGAGAACAGTTGCAGAGGAGGGGGCAGGTTAGGGGGTTCTGGGGGGTCACCTGGGGTCAGACCTGCACCCTCGTTCCCTGACACATTAACACATTCTGAGACCCATAACCCGGTTCTGAATAAATATATATGTATAAGCGGAAATATACATGTACACACGTATATACACACAATATATATACAAGAAAGATTTAATAAATTAGAGGTGTAATAATTAATGAATAAACTTTATTTCTATGTATGATACAATAAATGACTGAATGTGCTTTACACATATATGTTTATATAAATAATCCTAAATAAACATGATTATAAATATATGCAGACGTCTTTAAAATTATCCATACCCTCCAATTAAAGAGAAGACTAAATCGACAATAATAAGTCAAATAACAAGAAACTAATAATAAATAAAAATTTACAAAATTATACTTTAGTGAAATTGAATGTTGCTTTTCAATTGTAGTTGGAAATAATAATTTTAAAATATTCTAAACAAAATAGTCCCAGATAAATTGGAGCTCCCATGAACATGGACCAGCATACCTGTCACCAGGTGCAGACGTCTGATTGGACGTTACAGAAAACACCTGATTGCAGTGATTGGCTCAAAGTGTTGCTCAACAACATTTTAGCTTCAGAGCCCCATCATTGTTTACTTGTTTTTTACTTTTTGTTTGTTTTTGATTTTTCTGTTGAACCACAATTTCGAAAGCGATGTCATGATTTTTATAGAATTTTTATTTATTACTTTTGTCAATTTCAACTTATTTTCTGACAGATTATTTTTTTTCCTTTTTAAATGACAACTATACGTATATATATATATATATATATATATGTGTGTGTGTATATATAGATAGATAGATAGATCCAACACAATATACAGTATACTCACTGTCTAAATACAGCTGTGTGAAAAAGTGTTTCCTCCTTCCTGCTAGCTTTCTTATTTTCTGCATGTTAGTCACACTTAAATGTTTCAGATCAAAGACAACACAAGTAAACACAAAATGCAGCTTTTAAATGAAGGTTTTTATCAGTAAGGGGGGGAAAAATCCAAACCTCCATGTCCCTGTGTGAAAAAGTGATCTTCCCCTAAACCTGATAACTGCTTGTTCCACCTTAGCAGCAACAACTGCATCAAGCGTTTGTGATAACTGGCAGTGAGTCTTCTACAGCGCTGTGGAGGAATTTTGTTCCACTCATCTTTGCAGAATTGTTGTAATTCAGCCACATTGGAGGCTTTTCCAGCATGAACCGCCTTTTTAAGCTCATGCCACAGCATCTCAATGGGATTCAGGTGGGGGCTTTGACTAGGCCACTCCAAAGTCTTCATGTTGTTGTTCTTAAGCCATTCAGAGGTGGACTTGCTGGTGTGTTCTGGATCATTGTTCTGCTGCAGAACCCAAGTGCGCTTCAGCTTGAGGTCACCAACAGATGGCCGGACGTTCTCCTTCAGGATTTTTTGGTAGAAGCAGAATTCATGGTTCCATTTACCACAGCAAGTCTTCCAGGTCCTGAAGCAGCAAAACAGCCCCAGACCATCACACTACCACCACCATGTTTTACTGTTGCTATGATGTTCCTTTTCTGAAATGCCGTGTTACTTTTACGCCAGATGTAATGGGACCTCCACCTTCCAGAAAGTTCCACTTTTGTCTCGTCAGTCCACAGAGTATTTTCCCAAAAGTCTTGGGGATCATCAAGATGCTTTCTGGCTAAACTGAGACGAGCCTTTATGTTCTTTTTGCTCAGCAGTGGTTTTGGTCTTGGAACTCTGCCATGCAGCCATTTTTGCCCCCCAGTCTCTTTCTGATGGGGGAGTCATGAACACTGACCTTCATTGAGGCAAGTGAGGCCTGCAGTTCTTGGATGTTGTTCTGGGGTCTTTTGTGACCTCTTGGATGAGTCGTCGCTGTGCTCTTGGGGTCATTTTGGTCGGCCGGCCCCTCCTGGGAAGGTTCACCACTGTTCCATGTTTTCACCATTTGTGGATAATGGTTCTCACTGTGGTTCTCTGGAGTCCCAAAGCTTTAGAAATGGCTTTGGAACCTTTTCCAGACTGATAGATCTCAATGACTTTGTTTCTCATTTGTTCCTGAATTTCTTTGGATGGCAGCATGATGTCTAGCTTTGGAGGATCTTTTGGTCTACTTCACTTTGTCAGGCAGGTCCTATTTAAGGGATTTCTGATGGAGAACAGGTGTGGCAGTAATCAGGCCTGATGTGGATAGAGAAACTGAACTCTGCTTTCCAAAGATGATAAACCACAGTTAATTTATGTTTCAACACTTTTTTCACACAGGGACATGGAGGTTTGGATTTTTTCTCCCCTTACTGATAAAAACCTTCATTAAAAACTGCATTTTGTGTTTACTTGTGTTATCTTTGTCTAATGTTTAAATTTGTTTGATGATCTGAAACATTTAAGTGTGACAAACAGAAATCAGGAAGGAGGAAACACTTTTTCACACAACTGTATATTAATTTTGGGGTCAAATAAAATATCGGCCCCAAATATCAGCAGGTTGCATCAGCTTATAGTGATGAGAAAATAATGGTATCGGCCCTAAAACATCTTTATCGGTCGACCCCTGCCTCGTATCCGCACTCATGTTATTTGCCTTTTCCGGAGCGCTCTCTCTCTCTCTCTCTCTCTCTCTCTCTCTCTCTCTCTCTCTCTCTCTCTCTCTCTCTCTCTCTCTCTCCGTCCTCCACGCCTCTGCTGCTCTCCATCAGCAGCTACGATCAATACCTCCAGACGAGAAACACAACCTGGAATCAAAACATTTTCCTGCTCAGACAGAGAGGAGGAGGACGTTTCACACCCGGAGAGGAGGAAGAGGAGTGGGAGGAGGAGGAGGAAACACAGATGGACAAGTGCTTTTACGGCTGAGTCCTCCTCTGGCTCGCTGCCACCGACACAGACTCTCTTTGTTTGTTCGGCTTCTCCACTAATAGAGATAACGGCAGCTTCCTGCTGGCCCTGAATTAGAAAGTCATTAAAGACTAAACACACACGGGAACACACACACGCACACACACACACACACACACACACACACGCACACACGCACGCACACACACACACACGCACACACACACACACACACTCCGCCTTCTCACATAAAGATGAGTTTTACGGGTTTAATGGAGGCTGGAAGTTTCAGAACTGGTGTTTAACGGGAGGATCGGAGCCCTGAAGGTCACCGCCATCATCATCTCTGCACTTTTAACCAGAAATCTCAGATATCATCAACCTACTGATATCACTGGACGATATCAACATTGATATGTGATATCGGAAAATATCTGTATAGTTTTTTCAGACCAACTAACTAAATCTTATACCTTGTTCCACACTGCAAAACTCAAATCTTACCAAGTAGATTTTTCTGATTTCAAGTCAAAATATCTCATCACACTTAAAATAAGACAAAATCACCTAAAGAGAAACATTTCAGTGAGAAATAAGATCTTGTTTTAAGACAAATGCATCTTATTCCAAGAAATTTTGCTTATTACAAGCAAAAATAAAAAAAATAAAAAAAAATCTTGGCCACTCTTAAAATAAGTAAAGAAAATAAATAAATAAAAATTATTTGCTTGTATTAAGAAAAAGAAATCTGCCAATAGAACCATCAAACTTTTCTTGATTTCTTAATAAAATGCATTTGTCTTAAAACAAGTTCCCAAATCTCACTGAAATGTTTCTCTTTAGGTGATTTTGTCTGAAGAAAGATGACTTTTTGCAGTGTGGACTTTTCACCAGAGACGTCCGATATCATCGGCCGATATCCACATTAAAATGTAACAATGGAGAATATCGGTATCCATTTTATCATGCTGATATTTCTAATCATGAAATCTCACAAGATTTCATCAGTAAATCTCGTTCCATCATGTTGGTCCAGCGTGTAGAAAAGTCCCTGTTATCCTGGAAGAACTTCATTTCCCAGCATTCCTTTCAGAGTCATGTGACTGCGGTGCAGCTGCTGCTGCTACAGACTGACTTGCTTTGAAGCTGCTTATAATCAGAAATGGACAATCCAGTTAATTCCTATCCGATCGGATACGAGATCTGCGCTATCGACCGATACCAGATACCGATACTGAAAATGAAAGTAACACTGAAACTAATAAAAAGTAAACTAAAACTAAGCATTAAAAAAAAGAATAAGAATAAATGAAACTAATAAAAACTAACAAGTCAAACTAACTGAATGTCAAAACTAAATAAAAACAGAAACTAATTAAAAATCCAAAACTTATCAGCTTCAAAACTATGAAATTCAGTTGATTAACGTTGGAATTGGTCATTGTTGTTGCCTAGCAACCAGGTGCTGACATCCTGACGTCTCATCTCATAAGTTTCTGCATCTGTTCGAGCATCTTTATTTTCTCTGGAAGCTCGTTTCGGTCCCACGTCGCTGTGTTTCGTCGCAGGACGATTTATCAGGTTATTTTCATGTTTCATCAGGACGAATTTATTTCTACACTGATGAGGAAGGACGCTCGTCAGCTGCAGGAAAACTCCTGCATTTAATTATTTCTTATCTGGAGAACAAAAACGATGTTTTCATTTTTTATTTTGATGAGGAGAAAATTCATATTTACACTTTTTTAGCCGAAGGAAACGTTTGGTTTTAATCGGGAGATTTTATTTCATTATTTTCCTCAAACGTAGACGAGTTTTTGTTCTTTTGTGTTTCCTCAGAAGGATGAATAAATAAATAAACAAACAGGATGCAGCATCACTGCATCGATTCTCTAAAAAAGCATCGGGACACACACACACACACACACACACACACACACACAACCAGAGATCAAGACAAAGGGGTGTGTGTGTGTGTGTGTGTGTGTGTGTGTGTTCAGTTTTGCTCATTTTCAGAACAACCTGGTGTCAAACACACAACTTGAAAGACAACAATAAACAACTATTTACAACATTTATACATTTAAGATGCTGCAGCGTGCACGTGTGTGTGTGCTTGTGCACGTGTGTGTGTGCTTGTGCACGTGTGTGTGTGTTACGGGATTACTTTAAACATTCTCTGATAATTGGAGCCTTAAAAGGAGCTGGTTTTTTTAACTGTGTCACACGACGGCTCCATGACAATTAATGTGTTTGCAGCTTCTCGCCGGCATCTGTGCCAATTACTTTATATGCTAATTTATGCAAATGACACCTCAGACGCGTCTCCAGCTTCCTCAGAGTGGCGGTTTGTCGTTTTTTTTAAACTCGGATCGTTGAAGGCTGATCAGCAAAACACGCACTTAAAACTGGGAGGTGTGTTATGAATTTCATCTGAAGCTTCACACACACACACACACACGTGTGTGTGTGTGTGTGTGTTTGTTATCTGGAGAACAACACTCTGTGTTTGACATTCACCTTTTAGAAATGTGGAAGAAAAAGTTTTTAAAAAATTTTATTTTTCATTTTTTTGTCGTGTTAAAGGTCAATTTGTGTTTTTATTCCAGAAGAAAAAAATCAAGAAAATCATCAGTTCTTGTTGAGTTTATAATAAACAATTAAATACTGAAAAAATTAAATAACATATATTTTTGTCACCCAGTAAAACTTAAATATTATTTAATTTAATTTAATTTAATTTAATTTAATTTAATTTAATTTAATTTAATTTAATTTAATTTAATTTAATTTAGTTTAGTTTAGTTGAATTCAGAGTGCTGTTTTAGTTTTCTTTAATTTTCTTTTTTTATTATTTATTTATTATTTAGGCAAAGCTTTAATCTGAATGTGTGTTTGGATTTTTTAACCCTGTAATGCCAAATTTATGAAGAAAAAAAAAAGATGAGAGAAAACAAACACGGGGAAAAACACACAAGATTGAAATCAAATAAAACATAATGAAATATTAGATAAATTAAAAACAATAAATATATAAGAATAACTAAATGAAATAAATAAACCAAATAAAAAATTGAAATAAATAAACAAACAAACAACAAAAAATAGAACCAAACCTGATCCGGTCAAACAGGTTAATATGATCAAAACTAATTAATCCTTTATAGATTACATCATTTCCATTAATCCCAGTGACGCGTGAGAAGACGTGTGGATTTAAACTGAAATAAAAACTGTAAACGTGAAAACGGACGTTTAGAAGCAACGTTGTTGTTGTTGTTTATTATTTATGTTTGTTTATCCTGAAAGAGACGCTGATATTTAACGAGAATCGTTTCCAGCTGCTGCAACGTTTGAACCACGAAACCTGCTCGACCCAGACGGAGAGAAGGAACCAGGTCCAGGTCTACAGGTCCAGGTCTACCCAAGTTCAGGTCTATCCAGGTCCAGGTCCACCCAGGTCCAGGTCTACAAAGGTCCAGGTCCACCCAGAACCAGGTCTACAGGTCCAGGTCTACCCAAGTCCAGGTCTATCCAGGTCCAGGTCCACCCAAGTCCAGGTCTATCCAGGTCCAGGTCTATCCAGGTCCAGGTCCACCCTGGTCCAGGTCTTCCCAGATCCAGGTCCCAGTTCTGGTCTGAAACCGGTCCACCATCTGATTCAGGGTGAAGATGATGACGTGCATCTTCATCTTCCTCTCTACTGCTCCAGTTGCATGATGGGAAACGGAGTTCCCGTTTATCATTCCCGACATTCCTGGAGGAACGCTCGTGTCCGGCGGCGCCAGGCTGAACGAGGCCGTGACCTGGCAACGGTTACTATGGCAACGGTGAGCTTGATGATAACTGCTGGTGAGCCGGCGGGCGGAGACGAAGTTTCCCGCTCAAACGGCACCTTGGGCTTGCCGTAGTTCTCTGTTTGTGAACGTTTCCGTCCTGATGCTGGTCACATGACCAAACGCTCATTTGCATAAAGGATGAGAAAGTTACGCAGAAACAAACACGTCCAGAGAAAATTTAAATAAAGTAAAACGCGGAAGTGTTGGAAAAACAAGTAAACAAACAAACAAACAAATAACAAAAAAAATCCAGAAATGATAAAAAAAAATAATCATGTAGATTGTTTTTTATTTATTCTTTTATCTTTTCTTTTTACGTTTGCCTGTTTTATTCATTTATTTGTCATCAGATTTATTGTTTGCATGTTTGAGATAAATAAATAATAATAATAATAAAAATATAATAAAGACATTTGAAATAATGAAAATGTTAATATATGTGTGTATTAGGCTAAACGGACTGTTAAATAAATAAATAAATAAATCATTAGATACATACAGGTTAAAAATAAATATGTAACTGACATATGTTTGCTAAGGTAAATAAATAGTGGAAAATCAATCAATAAATAAAAAATGAACTAAAAAATAAATAAACACGTTGAAAATTTAAGTTTTGAATAACAATTATGTAAAACATTGACATAGTTATGTAAATAATTAGTGAGGAGGGAAATAAATAAACAAATATAATAGAAATAATCAAATTTAAAGGACAAACTTAACAGTTTTAGAAATATTGAATTTAAATAAAAACAGATGAAAATATAAATTTCTGTCTCATTTATAATCAGTTCCTGACTCAGATTAACTCTAATCTTAATTCAACAGCATCTATTAGTGAACGAATGAATTTCTGAGGACATTTCTGTGTGTGTGTGTGTGTGTGTGTGTGTGTGTGTGTTGTTTATTATTTTTTAGTTATTTTTGGACGGTTTGACAGCAGCTGCATCAGGACGGAGCGAAGCTGAAAACACACCGAGTAAATGTTAATGCGTGCACTCTGAGCACGCTCACAGAGACCTTTTGTCTTTCTATAAATGGCAGTAATCATCATCACACACACATGCACGCACACACACACACACTCACACACACACATACCACGCACACACACACACACACACACACAGAGCTGCTCCATTGTTCTGCAGCTTCCCTCCTCTCAGACTGAAGATGTCGCTGTTGGACGTCAGATCGCAGCATCCAGACGTGTGTGTGTGTGCGTGTGTGTGTGTGTGTGCGTGTGTGTGCATGTGTGTGCGTGCGTGTGTGTGTTTTCACATCCATCAGCGACACAAAGCCGCGTTGTTGTGTTTCAGATGTCGGAGACGTGGACGAGCAGCAGAGAATCTGATGTTGAACACAAACTCAGCAGGTAAAATTTACATTTAAAAACCAGAAAAACGTGTGAATGTGAAAATGAGACGAGTCCTGGTTTCACGGAGACGACAAACGCACACACACACGTTTCATTCTGGGAGGACCGCTGGATCAGACGTCTGCATAAAACAGCAAACATGTTCCACTAAATCAGCTCTGTAATCTGGAGATCATCTTCCTCAGAGATGAAGAACACGAACAGCAGAAAGAAAGAGGAGCACAGTCGTCACAACTCTGGATTTTAATTCGTTTCATTTAGTTTGGACTTTTTTCTTTTTCAACTCAGTAGTTTTAGTTCGTTTGTTTGAGCAGGTTTGCTGGTTTTCATGAGTTTGGAAAATGTTTAGTTTTAGTTTAGTTTCCGTGTTAGTTTTATTTATTTATTCATTCATCAGAAAGTGTAAAAGTGGTAAACAGATTAAATAGAACCAGATTTCATATCGACCCGAAAGTCTTACATGTATGTGTTAAACAAATTAAAGACTAAAACTGAGGATGTTTTTGCAATAATCTTAGTTTTGTAAAAACACGACACAGTTTCAGTTAGTTATCGTTTCTATTCTTATTTTAGTGAACAAAAATGTTTTTTCAGTTTCAGGTTTTGTTTTTTCATTCGTCACCCCCCTCTAGGATCGGATCTCTGAACGAGTCTGGGGGGGGGATCTTCTGTGCACGTTGCAGCAGAAGAGAGAAGAAGAGACTCGTTTTGCAGGAAAAGGTGAATGTGAAGAGGTGGAACGGAGACGAAATGATGTCAGAGGACGTCCCACATGATCGTCCGACCGATATCATCGGCCGATATTGGCATTAAAATGTCACATCCTGTAGAAGAAATGATGTCCTGCAACCTGAAGACGAGAGACAACGTAGGAAACTGACGTCCTTCACGACCGTAAATTCTGACTAGTCACTTTACTTTTAAAAAACTGAAGCATTCAGTAACAGGATGAAGTAGAAAAACCTGAAATAGTTTAAGTTTGTACAACTTTTCTGAACTTGATTAATGTGTTAAAGGGACAGTACACCCACAGAATGATGGTCCTTCATCTTCTCCTCATCCTCATGCTGAGCAAGACTCTGGAGCACTTTTTAAATATCTCAAATGCAGCCGGAGATCTGGGTGGGGGGGGTTCACGACACTTCGAAAGCCGCGGCGTTCAGCACCTACTCTGCCGATAATGCAAGCGTAGAAGAAGAAATTCACTGTTTACATTGTGCTAAGAGCGACAGAGCTGCAGACAAACACAAGAGGGTTTGATGTTGATTTGAAAGAAAGAAAGAAAGAAAGAAAGAAAGAAAGAAAGAAAGAAAGAAATGCTGGTACGTACTGATACTGCTACGTACTGATACTGCTACATACTGATGCTGGTACGTACTGATGCTGGTACGTACTGATGCTGGTACGTACTGCCGACTACTGATGCTGGTACGTACTGATACTGGTACGTACTGATGCTGGTACGTACTGATGCTGGTACATACTGATGTGGTACATACTGATGCTGGTACATACTGATGCTGGTACGTACTGATGTTGGTACGTACTGATGCTGGTACGTACTGATGCTGGTACGTACTGATGCTGGTACGTACTGATGCTGGTACATACTGATGTGGTACATACTGATGCTGGTACATACTGATGCTGGTACGTACTGATGCTGGTACGTACTGATGCTGGTACATACTGATGCTGGTACGTACTGATGCTGGTACGTACTGATGCTGGTACATACTGATGCTGGTACGTACTGATGCTGGTACATACTGATGCTGGTACATACTGATGTTGGTACGTACTGATACTGGTACGTACTGATGCTGGTACGTACTGATACTGGTACGTACTGATACTGGTACATACTGATGCTGGTACGTACTGATGCTGGTACGTACTATTGCTGGTACGTACTGATGGTGGTACGTACTGATGCTGGTGCGTACGAGGGGGGCGGGGGGGTGGCGAGATGCTGGTACGTACTGATGCGGTACGATGATGCTGGTCGTATGGATGCTGGTCGTACTGATGCTGGTGCGTACTGATGCTGGTACGTACTGATGCTGGGAGATGCTGGACGATGCTGGTCGTACGATGCTGGTACGTACTGATGCTGGTACGTACCGATGCTGGTACGTACTGATGCTGGTACGTACTGATGCTGGTACGTACTGATGCTGGTACGTACCGATGCTGGTACGTACTGATGCTGGTACGTACTGATGCTGGTACGTACTGATGCTGGTACGTACTGATGCTGGTGCGTACTGATGCTGGTACGTACTGATGCTGGTGCGTACTGATGCTGGTCGACTGATGCTGGTACGACTGGCTGGGGGGGGGGGGGGCGGGGCGCCGCGGCGCGGGCCGGGGGGTGCTGGGCGGTGCGTGCTGGTCGTGTGCTGGCGCGGTGCGGTCGTACTGATGCTGGTACGTACTGATGCTGGTACGTATTGATGCTGGTGATTGATGCTGTGATGCTGGTACGTATTGTGCTGGTCGTACTGATGCTGGTACGATTGATACTGGTACGTACTGTGCTGGCGTACTGATGCTGGCGTACTGTGCTGGTCGTACTGATGCTGGTGCGTACTGATGCTGGTGCGTACTGATGCTGGTACGTACTGATGCTGGTGCGTACCGATGCTGGTACGTACGGATGCTGGTACGTACTGATACTGGTACGTACGATGCTGGCGTACTGATGCTGGTACGTACTGATGCTGGTACGTACTGATGCTGGTACGTATTGATGCTGGTACGTACTGATGCTGGTACGTACTGATGCTGGTACGTACTGATGCTGGTACGTACTGATGCTGGTAACGTGCTGATGCTGGTACGTATTGATGCTGGTACGTGCTGTACATTGATGCTGGTACGTACTGATACTGGTATGTACTGATGCTGGTGCGTACCGATGCTGGTACGTACTGATGCTGGTACGTATGTGTGGTCGTACTGATATGGTCGTACTGATCTGGTCGTACTGTGCTGGTACGTCTGTGTGGTAGTCTGTGCTGGTACTGGTGCTGGTCGTACTGATGCTGGTACGTACTGGTGCTGGTACGATTGATGCTGGTACGTACTGATGCTGGTACGCATTGATACTGGTAGTCGGTGGGCGTGCGGTCGCACTGATGCTGGTACATACTGATGCTGGTACGTACTGATGCTGGTACGTACTGATGCTGGTAACGCCGGATGCTGATACCGGTACGTGATTGATGCTGGTACGCACTGATGCTGGTACGTACTGATGCTGGTACGCACTGATGCTGGTATACTGATGCTGGTACGCATTACTGATACTGGTACGTATTGATACTGGTACGTACTGATGCTGGTACAGTACTGATACTGGTACTACTGATACCGGTACTCACTGATGCTGGTACGTACTTATACTGGTACGTACTGATGCTGGTACGTACTGATACTGGTACATACTGATGCTGGTGCGCACCAATGCTGGTACGTATTGATACTGGTACGCACTGATACTGGTAACGCACTGATGCTGGTACGCACGGATGCTGGTACGTACTGATACTGGTACGTACTGATGCTGGTACGCATTGATACTGGTACGCACTGATGCTGGTACGCATACTGATGCTGGGACGTACGTACTGATACTGGTAAGTACTGATACTGGTACGCACTCGATACTGGTACGCACTGATACTGGTACGTACTGATGCTGGTACGCACTTATACTGGTACGTACTGATGCTGGTACGTACTGATACTGGTACATACTGATGCTGGTGCGTACCAACGCTGGTACGTACTGATACTGGTACGTACTGATACTGGTACGTACTGATACTGGTACGTACTGATACTGGTACGTACTGATGCTGGTGCGTACTGATACTGGTACGTACTGATACTGGTACGTACTGATACTGGTTCGTACTGATACTGGTACGTACTGATGCTGGTGCGTACTGATACTGGTACGTACTGATACTGGTACGTACTGATACTGGTTCGTACTGATACTGGTACGTACTGATACTGGTACGTACTGATGCTGGTGCGTACTGATACTGGTACGTACTGATACTGGTTCGTACTGATACTGGTTCGTACTGATGCTGGTACGTACTGATACTGGTACGTACTGATGCTGGTACGTACTGATACTGGTACGTACTGATGCTGGTTGCCCATTATAATCTGAAACGGTGATTCTGATAGTCAGAGATTATATCCTGATCTATCTTTTTATAGATTGTTTCAACCCTACAACAAACATTTTGCTGGTTTGTTCTGTGGTGGAGCTCCTGCAGTATTCCTGGACTCATGGTGCCCTCTCTCCTCCTCTTCCTCTTCTTCCTCCTCCTCCTCCCCTCTCCTCCTCTTCCTCCTGCTGTGTTTATCAGGTGGTGTAACTTTCTAATCCGTCTCCTCAGCGCTGCGTCTCCTCCTCTCCCTCCTCCTCTTCCTCCTCCTCCTCCTCCTCCTCCTCCTCTCTCCTCCTCCTCCTCCTCCTCCTCCTCCTCCTCTCTCCTCCTCCTCCTCCTCCTCCTGCTGTGTTTATCAGGTGGTGTAACTTTCTAATCCGTCTCCTCAGCGCTGCGTCTCCTCCTCTTCTTCTTCCTCCTCCTCCTCCTCTCTCCTCCTGCTGTGTTTATCAGGTGGTGTAACTTTCTAATCCGTCTCCTCAGCGCTGCGTCTCCTCCTCTTCCTCCTCCTCTTCTTCCTCCTCCTCCTCCTCCTCCTCCTGCTGTGTTTATCAGGTGGTGTAACTTTCTAATCCGTCTCCTCAGCGCTGCGTCTCCTCCTCTTCCTCCTCCTCTTCTTCCTCCTCCTCCTCCTCCTCCTCCTGCTGTGTTTATCAGGTGGTGTAACTTTCTAATCCGTCTCCTCAGCGCTGCGTCTCCTCCTCTCCCTCCTCCTCTTCCTCCTCCTCTTTTTCTTCCTCCTCCTCCTTCTTCTCCTCCTCCTCCTCCTCTCTCCTCCTGCTGTGTTTATCAGGTGGTGTAACTTTCTAATCCATCTCCTCAGCGCTGCGTCTCCTCCCTGAGATGACGAAGGCTCGGGGCTGCTGATTATCTGAGGAGACCACCACAGAGGCCCCCGGCCTGCAGCGCTTTAACTCTGTTTAATTGATCTTCACACTTTTACAACCCCCCCAAACCGAACATCAACACAGGTGAAAGTGGTTGTTTTGGCTGCAGGACAGAGCTGGATGCTGTTGTTGATGTTGTTGTTGTTGATGTTGTTGATGTTGTTGATGTTGACGGATTTCCAGCATGCGTGTGCGTGAGGCTTTCAGAGAGCGACACACACGGCTGCGATTCTGCACTCGGGTTACATCACAACACTGCAGAGACGACCGGGAACGCGTTCTGGTGCCGAGCAGCACGGGAAGTGAAGACTCTTTCAACCAATCAGTGGACGGCAGCGAGTCAAGCTCCGCCTTTTGGGATTGGATCAATAAGATTGGTACTAGGAGTTCAACCGTACATCGATCTATATCAATACACTGATACAGAAAAAAAAAAAAAAACTGATACAGATGGATGTATCGATCGGAAATTGATCCAAAAACCAAATATCGACCAGTATTTTCCACTGAATATTAAATCATCTTCACCTGTACGTAAGTTATTTATGGAGTTTTTAAACTTATTTTTGTTTAAATCACTCATCAATATGATTTATTTTTGTTTTAAAAGTATTTCTTTCCAGTACTTCTGCTCTGTAGTTTTACTAATATTACCCTTGTATTTAAGATATTAATGCAAACCGAGAGCTAACAAGGAGCTAACTGTTAGCCACCGGCCAACATCCGGTCTGCACCTGTCAATCAAAAGGACACGCCCCTAATTATGTTTAATTTCATGATTAAATAACATCTAAACGAATGAGTTGTAAAAACATTCACCCCCTCACAGTTGACGTTAAGGTAAACTTGACCTATTAAACCTAAAATGATGTTTGAACCAGACTGTAAAAATGTTTATTCTGCTTAAAAAATATGTTTATTTCTGCTATAAACATGTTTATTTCTGCTCTTAACATGTTTATTTCTGCTGTAAACATGTTTATTCCTGCTGCAAACATGTTTATTCTGCATTAAACATGTGTATTTCCGCTGTAAACATGTAAATTTCTGCTGTAAACCTGTGAATTTCTGCTGTGAACATGTTTATTTCTGCTGTAAACATGTTTATTTCTGCTGTAAACATGTAAATTTCTGCTGTGAACATGTTTATTTCTGTTGTAAACATGTAAATTTCTGCTGTGAACATATTTATTTCTGCTGTAAACATGTTTATTTCTGCTTTAACCATGTTTATTTCTGCCGTAAACACGTTTATTTCTGCTGTAAACATGTTTACTTCTGCTGTAAACATGTAAATTTCTGCTGTGAACATGTTTATTTCTGTTATAAACATGTAAATTTCCACTGTGAACATGTTTATTTCTGCTGTAAACATGTTTATTTCTGCTGTAAACATGTTTACTTCTGCTGTAAACATGTAAATTTCTGCTGTGAACATGTTTATTTCTGTTATAAACATGTAAATTTCCACTGTGAACATGTTTATTTCTGCTGTGAAAATGTTTATTTCTGCCGTAAACATGTTTACTTCTGCTGTAAACATGTAAATTTCTGCTGTGAACATGTTTATTTCTGTTATAAACATGTAAATTTCCACTGTGAACATGTTTATTTCTGCTGTAAACATGTTTATTTCTGCTGTAAACATGTAAATTTCTGCTGTGAACATGTTTATTTCTGCTCTGAACATGTAAATTTCTGCTGTGAACATGTTTATTCCTGCTCTAAACATGTAAATTTGTGCTGTGAACATGTTCATTCCTGCTGTAAGCATGTTTATTTCTGCTGTTAACATGTTTTTTCTGCTGTAACCATGTTTATTTCTGCTGTAAACATGTTTATTTCTGCTGTACACATGTTTATTCTGCTGTAAACGTAAATTTCTGCTGTAACCATATTTATTTCTGCTGTAAACATGTTTATTTCTGCTGTACACATGTTTATTCTGCTGTAAACGTAAATTTCTGCTGTGAACATGTTTATTCCTGCTCTAAACATGTAAATTTCTGCTGTGAACATGTTCATTCCTGCTGTAAGCATGTTTATTTCTGCTGTTAACATGTTTTTTCTGCTGTAACCATGTTTATTTCTGCTGTAAACATGTTTATTTCTGCTGTACACATGTTTATTCTGCTGTAAACATGTAAATTTCTGCTGTGAACATGTTTATTTCTGTTATAAACATGTAAATTTCTGCTGTGAACATGTTTATTTCTGCCGTAAACATGTTTATTTCTGCTGTAAACATGTAAATTTCTGCTGCGAACATGTTTATTTCTGCTGTAAACATGTAAATTTCTGCTGTGAACATGTTTATTTCTGCCGTAAACACGTTTATTTCTGCTGTAAACATGTAAATGTCTGCTGTGAAAATGTTTATTTCTGCCGTAAACATGTTTACTTCTGCTGTAAACATGTAAATTTCTGCTGTGAACATGTTTATTTCTGTTATAAACATGTAAATTTCCACTGTGAACATGTTTATTTCTGCTGTAAACATGTTTATTTCTGCTGTAAACATGTAAATTTCTGCTGTGAACATGTTTATTTCTGCTCTGAACATGTAAATTTCTGCTGTGAACATGTTTATTCCTGCTCTAAACATGTAAATTTGTGCTGTGAACATGTTCATTCCTGCTGTAAGCATGTTTATTTCTGCTGTTAACATGTTTTTTCTGCTGTAACCATGTTTATTTCTGCTGTAAACATGTTTATTTCTGCTGTACACATGTTTATTCTGCTGTAAACATGTAAATTTCTGCTGTGAACATGTTTATTTCTGTTATAAACATGTAAATTTCTGCTGTGAACATGTTTATTTCTGCTGTTAACATGTTAATTCTGCTGTAAACATGTTTATTTCTGCTGTAAACATGTTTATTTCTGCTGTAAACATGTAAATTTCTGCTGTAAACATGTAAATTTCTGCTGTGACCATGTTTATTTCTGCTGTAAACATGTAAATTTCTGCTGTAAACATGTTTATTTCTGCTGTTAACATGTTAATTCTGCTGTAAACATGTTTATTTCTGCTGTAAACATGTTTATTTCTGCCGTAAACATGTTTATTTCTGCTGTAAACATGTAAATTTCTGCTGCGAACATATTTATTTCTGCTGTAAACGTTAATTTCTGCTGTGAACATGTTTATTTCTGCTGTAAACGTTAATTTCTGCTGTGAACATGTAAATTTCTGCCGTGAACATGTTTATTCCTGCTGTAAATGTTAATTTCTGCTGTGAACATGTTTATTTCTGCCGTAAACATGTTTATTTCTGCTGTAAACATGTAAATTTCTGCTGCGAACATGTTTATTTCTGCTCTAAACATGAAAATTTCTGCTGTGAACATGTTTATTCTGCTGTAAACATGTTTTTCTGCTGTTAATATGTTTATTTCTGCTGTAAACATGTAAATTTCTGCTGCGAACATGTTTATTTCTGCTGTAAACGTTAATTTCTGCTGTGAACATGTAAATTTCTGCCGTGAACATGTTTATTCCTGCTGTAAATGTTAATTTCTGCTGTGAACATGTTTATTTCTGCCGTAAACATGTTTATTTCTGCTGTAAACATGTAAATTTCTGCTGCGAACATGTTTATTTCTGCTCTAAACATGAAAATTTCTGCTGTGAACATGTTTATTCTGCTGTAAACATGTTTTTCTGCTGTTAACATGTTTATTTCTGCTTTAAACATGTTTATTCTGCTGTAAACATGTTCATTTCTGCTGTAAACATGTTTATTCCTGCTGTAAGCATGTTTATTTCTGCTGTTAACATGTTTATTCTGCTGTGAACATGTTTATTCCTGCTGTAAGCATGTTTATTTCTGCTGTTAACATGTTAATTCTGCTGTAAACATGTTTATTTCTGCTGTAAACATGTAAATTTCTGCTGTAAACATGTAAATTTCTGCTGTGACCATGTTTATTTCTGCTGTAAACATGTAAATTTCTGCTGTAAACATGTTTATTTCTGCTGTAAACATGTTTATTCCTGCTGTAAGCATGTTTATTTCTGCTGTTAACATGTTTATTCTGCTGTGAACATGTTTATTCCTGCTGTAAACATGTTTATTCTGCTGTGAACATGTAAATTTCTGCTGTAAACATGTAAATTTCTGCTGTGACCATGTTTATTTCTGCTGTAAACATGTAAATTTCTGCTGTAAACATGTTTATTTCTGCTGTAAACATGTTTATTCCTGCTGTAAGCATGTTTATTTCTGCTGTTAACATGTTTATTCTGCTGTGAACATGTTTATTTCTGCTGTAAACATGTAAATTTCTGCTGTAAACATGTAAATTTCTGCTGTGACCATGTTTATTTCTGCTGTAAACATGTAAATTTCTGCTGTAAACATGTTTATTTCTGCTGTAAACATGTTTATTCCTGCTGTAAACATGTTTATTTCTGCTGTAAACATGTTTATTCCTGCTGTAAGCATGTTTATTTCTGCTGTTAACATGTTTATTCTGCTGTAAACATGTTTATTTCTGCTGTAAACATGTTTATTCTGCTGTGACCATGTTTATTTCTGCTGTAAACATGTAAATTTCTGCTGTGACCATGTTTATTTCTGCTGTAAACATGTAAATTTCTGTTGTAAACATGTTTATTTCTGCCGTAAACATGTTGCTGTGAAGTTGGTCTTTTTAACATGGCAGTCTGTGGGGATTTGCTCAGTTTTGGAGCCCCAAGTGGATGAAGAAAGAACTACAACTTCTGGAAAACCTGGACATGGCCTG
Organism: Atherinomorus stipes; assembly: GCA_023101725.1. NCBI lineage: Eukaryota > Metazoa > Chordata > Actinopteri > Atheriniformes > Atherinidae > Atherinomorus > Atherinomorus stipes. The sequence goes on from JALJCO010003218.1 coordinate 134,329, forward strand.
ACTTTTTTTCAGCCCCTTTTTTTTCCCCTTGATTTACTTTGACATCCATGCACCTGCATCTGGGTCGTTCCTCCTTTAACGCCTTGTTACATAAATGCTGCATTCATTCTTTAAAACGTTCAGCTTTGCTGGAACAGAAACATCTCGTCTGAACTTGCGGACAGAACAATGGAAGCAGTGAAGTGTTTGTTCTGCGGAGAGTTAACAGGTCAGAGAAGACGCCGAGAGCTGGAAGCCGCAGTGAAACATGACATTTGCTGCAGTAACGGGAATGAAACGCTTTATATTCACACAAACAAACAATATCTGAACCCTGATTATCAAATATCTGGTCTGTTTTTCCCGTTTCTCTGTTTCTAATAAAGCAGCTGTGACATTAAAGGACAGCAGCCTCTCCCGGCTTTATGAAACACTAAAATGTCTCCATTTATTATTCCTATTCATCACGGATGCAGACGTGACGGCAGACTCCTGGAATTAGATGTTTTTATTCCAGGAACGTTAAAGTTTTCATGCTGAATAAACTCTCTCAGTAGTTCGGAACAAGTGTTACTGAGATGATGCAGAAACGCACACGAGGCGGCTGAACGACAGCATGTGTGACGCTATGAAGACGTCTTTTAGTCACCACGTCCAAGTTTATACGGCTGTGTGGAAAAGTGTTTCCTCCTTCCTGATTTCTGACTTTTTTGCATGTTTGTCACACTTAAATGTTTCAGATTATCAAAAAAAAATTTATATTAGACAAAGATAACACAAGTAAACACAAAATGCAGTTTTTAAATGAAGGTTTTTATCAGTAAGGGGTAAAAATCCAAACGTCCATGTCCCTGTGTGAAAAAGTGATCTTCCCCTAAACCTATTAACTGGTTGTTCCACCTTAGCAGCAACAACTGCATCAAGCGTTTGTGATAACTGGCAGTGAGTCTTCTACAGCGCTGTGGAGGAATTTTGTTCCACTCATCTTTGCAGAATTGTTGTAATTCAGCCACATTGGAGGCTTTTCCAGCATGAACCGCCTTTTTAAGGTCATGCCACAGCATCTCAATGGGATTCAGGTGGGGGCTTTGACTAGGCCACTCCAAAGTCTTCATGTTGTTGTTCTTAAGCCATTCAGAGGTGGACTTGCTGGCGTGTTCTGGATCATTGTTCTGCTGCAGAACCCAAGTGCGCTTCAGCTTGAGGTCACCAACAGATGGCCGGACGTTCTCCTTCAGGATTTTTTGGTAGAAGCAGAATTCATGGTTCCATTTACCACAGCAAGTCTTCCAGGTCCTGAAGCAGCAAACAGCCCCAGACCATCACACTACCACCACCATGTTTTACTGTTGCTATGATGTTCCTTTTCTGAAATGCCGTGTTACTTTTACGCCAGATGTAATGGGACCTCCACCTTCCAGAAAGTTCCACTTTTGTCTCGTCAGTCCACAGAGTATTTTCCCAAAAGTCTTGGGGATCATCAAGATGCTTTCTGGCTAAACTGAGACGAGCCTTTATGTTCTTTTTGCTCAGCAGTGGTTTTGGTCTTGGAACTCTGCCATGCAGCCATTTTTGCCCCCCAGTCTCTTTCTGATGGGGGAGTCATGAACACTGACCTTCATTGAGGCAAGTGAGGCCTGCAGTTCTTGGATGTTGTTCTGGGGTCTTTTGTGACCTCTTGGATGAGTCGTCGCTGTGCTCTTGGGGTCATTTTGGTCGGCCGGCCCCTCCTGGGAAGGTTCACCACTGTTCCATGTTTTCACCATTTGTGGATAATGGTTCTCACTGTGGTTCTCTGAGTCCCAAAGCTTTAGAAATGGCTTTGGAACCTTTTCCAGACTGATAGATCTCAATGACTTTGTTTCTCATTTGTTCCTGAATTTCTTTGGATGGCAGCATGATGTCTAGCTTTGGAGGATCTTTTGGTCTACTTCACTTTGTCAGGCAGGTCCTATTTAAATGATTTTTTCCTCCCTTACTGATAAAAATCTTCATTTAAAAACTGCATCTAGTCTTTGTGTTATCTTTATCTAATATTTAAATTTGTTTGATGATCTGCAAAAAAATAAGAAATCAGGAAGGAAACACTTTTTCAAACTTCCAGTTTGCAGCGTTTTTATCCTCGTCTGAACTGAACTCTAACTTCATCAAACTCCATTTTAAAACTGGGCTGGGGGGGGGGGGGGGGGCAGCTTGGCTGACAGTCGTCATGTGGTTTTATGCAGAGCAGGCTTTTCTCAGTGGTCATAGTCCAGTAAGTCCACATTCCCCTCTCAGACATGCACAACGCCGCTCAAACAACTCGGCATAATGACCAAAACACTGCAAGTTCTGCAAGTGATGCGGCCTCCTCTGCATAAGAGGGGGCGTATGTATATCAGCCCGGCATAAGTGGGGGCATCGGATCGCGTCGCCTTCCAGCGGGCATGTCCTGAGGCGCCACGCTCAGACAGTCACCCAGCAGCCGCTGGCAGCCTCTCATCTGACTACCATGAAGCCCGTGCATGTCTATCTCTCTCCGGCTCCTTCATCCAGCAGCCCTTCACTTCTGAATGGCGGGCTGACTGCAGAAATTGCCCCCGTCCACCGCGCGCGCTGAATATTTAACTGCGAATATCAAATATCTTGGCAAGACTTCAAAAGTGAGAGGCCCTCCGCTCCTCTCAGCATTCAGCCCAGATATCCGTCCTTTCTCTGCTCTCCTGCGTCGATCATCCCGTCCTGTATGGAGGGATGTCAGAGGAGAAGCCGGTGACTGATTTTCTCCGGTCGGGCTCCGGAGCCGGCAGCTGAAGGGAGACCTGCCGACTCCGCCGGGGCTCCGAGCAGAGACTGACGGAGTGAAGGAAAACATGACGGCTCTCCTCTGCCTCCATCCTCCTCCTCAGCTTCCCGTCTCTCCTCCTGAATCCGCTCTGAGGCCGATCAGCGGCAGCAGGAGAGGAACGTTTGGAACGAAGGAAAACTGTAACCGGAAGTCTGAGAAGCCTCAGAGCAGCTGCAGAAACTCACATCTGACCCAGAACAGTTTCCTATCTTCTATAAGTCAAAATATCTCATCACACTCAGAATGAGACAAAAAGACTTAAAGAGAAACGTGTCAGAGAGATTTCCACCTTCTTCCAGCCCCCATCAGCCCCTCCACCAAATATGCCACGACCTCCGGTTCCACCGGAACCGTCTGTTTCGTTACACGCTATGTTCACGAATCACGATACTCCACTTTTACCAACTCTTTAGGTAAACTATGTGGGAACATAGTTCAGATATCGGCTCCGATATTGACTAGTTCGCTGATCTGATATCAGCTCTGATATTTACTTGTTCGCTGGATCAGATTAGCTGTGTCAGATATTGGCTCTGATATTGACTAGTTAGCTGATCGGATATCGGCTCCGATATTGACTAAATACCTGGATCAGATTAGCTGTGTCAGATATTGGCTCTGATATTGACTAGTTAGCTGATCGGATATCGGCTCCGATATTTACTTGTTAGCTGGATCAGATATCAGCTCCGATATTGACTAGTTCGCTGATCGGATATCGGCTCCGATATTGACTAAATAGCTGGATCAGATCAGCTGTGTCAGATATTGGCTCTGATATTGACTAGTTCGCTGATCAGATATCAGCTCCGATATTGACTAACTGGATCAGATATCGGATGAATGAGGCCGATCCAGTCATGTCTTTTTTATTAGTATCGTACACAACGATACAGTTACTGCCTGTAATGTGATGTTTGCAACGCAGGCTCCATCATCACACAGAGCAGAGAAGTGATATTTATCTATTTTTGCTGATAATGTAAACGTTGTTAATAAATGATATCAAAAACATTTATTTCTATCATTTGTTACTTTTTAAACATGAATAAATGTTGACGTCCAGTCTGATGCCTTCACTGACACAGCGAGGAAAAAGTCGGTTCATTCAGTAAACAGTAGTATCGGTATCGGGTATCGGCCGATACGCTCAGCCCACGCTGCAGATGATCACCGGCAGACTTCATGCAGGTCTGGTTCTGGTTCCGGTTCCGGTTCTGCTGCAGCGTCTTCCAGGGAGACTGAAAGTGTCCCTCCTGTCCCTCACCCCCTCCTCCAGCCAGACTCTGGACCCGGCACCATGTTGGGGAGGTAATTGGATTTGCCGTCACCTCCTCTGGCTGGCAGGCCCGGCCTGTCTGCTCAGCTTAGCGATGAAGACATCAGCGTGACAGGAACCCTGGGAGAGGATCAGCTGGAGTCCTGGACCGCCGTGCCACGGCTGCAGCCAGCTGTTACCTCTGCCACCTCTCCTCCGGAGCCGCCGGCCGCCGGGTCACCGGGGGGAGGAGGAGCTTGATTAAAGCAGATGTCGCCTCCCCCCGTCTGCTGGGGAGGTCACGCACACCCTCCTGGTGGCTCCGGTGGCCATGTTGGCACCAGACACCCGTGTCATGGCATTTCCCGTGAAGCTCCGTGTTGCTCGACATCTTATTAAAGCGCTGACAGGACGCCCGTCAAAGTCGAGCCGGCTCCTTTCAGCTTGGCTGCAGCCGTCCCCGAGTTCACCTTTACGGAGACGAGGACGCCGGCCGTCCTCGCGCTCCTGCAGCAGTCCGAACACTGCAAAAGCTCAAATCTCAGCAAGCAGATTTTCTCATTTCTACTCAAAATAAGAGAAAATCACCTAAAGACAAACACTTCAGTGAGATAAAGGAACTTGTTTAAGACAAATGCATCTTATTTCCAAATTTGACTTGTTCTATTGGCATAACCTTTTTTGCTTTTTGCATTCAAAAATAAATAAATAAAATAGAATAAAATATTTTAGAAGTGGCCAAAATGTTTGCTTGTAATAAGCAAAAAAAAATCTGCTAATAGAACAAATCAAATTTGGAAATAAGATGCATTTGTCTAAAAACAAGTTTATATACCCACAGACGTATTTTAGGGGGGGGGGGGGGGGGGACACAGGGGACATGTCCCCTGCACTTTTATACTGTCCAAAACTGTTTTTTCCGAGCCGTCTTTAAATGCACCGTGAGCATCACAGACGGGAGCAGAGCTGCTGAACGGCGTCCGGAAAGTTCAGCAAACCAGTCAGAGCAGCAACAAACTTCACACAGTCCCCCCCCCCCCCCCAAACAAACCGTGTACGTAGAAGCTTCCATGCAGATAAAGTTAGTTAAATAATGACTAGTTAACACGGACAAATACATCGTGTTAAGCTAGTTAACACGAATACTGTTGTGACCTGCATCCTGGCTGTTTCGTTCATGTTAAGAAAAAAGCCGATCCTCCTTCATTTCTATAGAGGACTTGTTCCCATTATTGCTTCCTTATATGGAAAAGAAATCTTATTGTCACATTTTATGGAGCATCAGGCTCTGACCCACTGCTGATAAATATAATGTAAGGAGAAAATATAATATACAAGCAGGATTTTATACATCCAAACTTATAATTGTTAAACTACATATTTATCCCTATATATACGTATATATATGTAGAAATTTATGCTTGTTGCACCACAAATTGTCCAACTTTTGATGTCATGCATAAATATAATATTGTCAGGTGAAGGATAGCAGGAATGCAGGAGGAGAAAAGTCTGGATGCACACAGGTGAGGTTGAAAGAATAAACTGTTCTCAGCTGCATTTACGTAGATTTTATTCAAAAGTTAAAATCCGCACGTCTCTATACTC
>JALJCO010003218.1:145000-174017 GCA_023101725.1 Atherinomorus stipes
TTTATTTATACATCTATGTGTGTATTTTTTTTGTTTTTGTCATTTTTCGTCCCTCATACGTGCTTTGCTATTTTGAAAAATAACTATGTGAATGCATTACAGATTAAAATAGGTGTAGATAAAATAAACATTTATGCCTTTACTGATCACTAAATTACACCCATTTCTAGCATCTGAATATTGATAATGTGAACATTTTTCATTTTAGTACAAGGTACAATTCTACATGGTATGTAGGCGGTATTGTCAGTTGATATAACTGGGTGAGTTGTAGGAATGCTATGTCCGGCAGAAAGATGAAAATATTCACAATATTGTCTTTGGGTGGTTTGGATAATTGGTGTTAAGTGACTTTTTTGCAAGTGTGGCTGTATTTACCAGCTTGTTTATTTGTTTTCTTTTTTCTGCTAGGCTCTTTGGTCTTCTTTTTTGGTTTTCGGTTGCATTCTTCGCCCTTACCATCTGCATTTTTTCTTTGTGCTGAAAAGAAGTAAAATATAAATTTAAAAAATTGTCACCAAGCATTTATTTGTTGCAGGTAGATTTCTTAAAAAGGTAGTGTCTGGAGTGTTCCCCCTTTTCTGTTTGAGAGCCCCTCCCCTCAGGTTAATGGGTGCATCACTCTTCAGTCCAAGGCTCTCCTTCAAAGCTAGAAAGTGGGTGAAAGCCAAACCAATATTCATCCTGGTTTTTGTGTGCACTAATCTAAAGCTTTTTTCACAGCAGAGTAGGCCAACTTCCTTTTCTTCAATGTACCATTTTTTTTCCTCCGAGTGTCTGCTCCAATTGATGAGTTTCTCTCTCCAGAGCGCTATGCCTTTAAGTCTGTCATTGGCTGGAGACAAAAATGCAAATCTCCACCCAGAAACATCCCAAATAAAGTCAAGGGGAGGGGGAGTTCCAAACAAAACTCCCCACCACACGAGAGTAGAGGCCCAAAGGTGCGGATTAAGCCAGATTTCATGCACATAAGTCTAGCGTTTATTTTCAGAAAAACAGCGGACACTACCTTTAAATACTGTGAAGTCCAAGATGCTCCTTTATGAGGTCAAACAAGTAATGGACCCTTGAAATTATTAATTTAGTCAATGTGAGGTGAAACCCCAAATTAACCCATGTAGTTGTCACAATCTGTATGTCATCCTTATTGTTGAAAATTGTTACAGTATGAGGAAACTTTCCCTTCATTCCTCAGACATCTTCTCACCTACACAATTTTCATAAAAAAAAAAGTAATCTGACTAGGGATGTCCCGATCCGATCACGTGATTTCAGACTCGATCAGAATCGGCCGTTTACATCCCGATCAGGGATCGGTTAAGTGTTTCCTTTACACCGATACAGCAGCAGCGGGCTGCTCCTCTCTTTTTCCTCTGCGTGGTTTCCTGTCAATTTCAGTTTTATGACAAGCAGTTGGTTTGATTCTGCCTCACATGAACCCCCCCCCCCCCTCCCGTCCTGCACTCAGCTCAGTGCTGTATACAGCATCACTGGGCGGTGCAGGAGTTTAAATGTAACGCACCAGCAGGCAGCAGCAGCCTGTTCATTCAGACGTAACTACAGTGAAGGCGGCTGCAGCTGAACTGAGCCACTTTTAGAAAGTTTGATCCATAAATTAAAGCAAACAACAATAAGTCAACATAATGTGTTACACGTGGTTCATATTTAATGAAGCAACGCGACAATGTGCTGGTTTAACAGTTGTATAGCGCGTGCATCGCTGCGAGTTTGACGGGGCTGCTGCTGGCCGCTAAGGAGTGACAACGCTGCTTAAACTCTTTGTTTGCTTTGCTTGTACTGAACAGAGTAAAACCGAAGCACACATTACATTAGGCTTATCTGTTGTTTCAGAGTTTATTTAAAATCTAGCGTGTTGGTTTTATTTGCTGTCCAAAAATAATCATTTGTCCAGTTCTCCATTTCTCTGAAGCTTGGGAACAGTTTCCTTTGTGATTTCCACAGACATGCATAAATGATTACTTACATAAATTTGACGTTAGTTTGGTATATAAATGCATGCTAAATATATTTTCTTTTTTAAAATATGGCTGGAATAATGTAATTGATTAGAGGAGGTGTCATAATAAAGTACAATAAGAATAAATTAAACGAAAAAATATAACAAATGTGACACCTCCTGATTCCCCAATTGACCTATGGCTAAACCACGCCCCCAAACGCGATGAGCCAATCACAGTGCGCACAGCTTTCCCATACACTCGGACATTCTCTGCTTGAACGTCCATTGAAATGCATTGAAGTTAGTCAGTTTTTGTTCGTTTTTATGTGTTCTTTTTAGTTTAAAATGGTCAAACGTGTGCATGGGGTACATGCAACTCCGATACTAGGTATCCTGAGAGGCTGGGTGACAGGGTGTATTTTGTTGCCTTTTACCAAGTCACATCAAGCCAAAGTTATGCGGCAGACCACATCAACTGAACGTGGATAAAATGAACAAGGATGTCTACATCTGTTCTAAGGTAAGGGAACATCGTATTCGAGGCAACATGTTGTCACTTTGCTTGAAAGAAATATGAAGTTACCTTCCCTAACGTTAGTTTAAGTTGGCTAACGCTAGCTAAACATGCTAGTTTTGGTACGTGGTAACGGTACATAAGACGCTGTCGTGTAGTACAGGTGTGGTGTAGTAACGTCGATAACGACACGCCTCTGGCTTCCAAGCTGCAGCCAGACTGCTCCGCTTCCGTGGCTGTTTGATCAGTTTTTGTCAGATGATCACTTTTTGGCACAACAACAGCAGCCGTGCAGTAGTTTGTGCAAGAAACTGAGGGAGCGACACGAGTCACATTCAGAGATTCACAGGCTGATTTCTACTCCCAGTTTAAAGACACACAACGTAACTTTTAGACCTTAAAAATCTGTGTTTCTGACTCGTTTTGATGTCACACCAACATTCATTATGCGCATTTTCGAGCCGTCAGTGCCCAGAGGCGTCCCGGGGCTCAGAAACAGCACTATGTAAGATTCCCATCCGGGACGCGACCGTGACGTCGCAGCCAACTATTGGTTGCAGCACCGCGTCACTCACTAGCAACCGGATGTAAACCAGGTATCAACATCGCGGGTGTTTTGAATGCGCATCATGTCGAATTCGGTAAAGAAACGCAAGGAAACATCACCGGAGGAAGAGAGGAAAAGAAACAGAGGAAGGGACAGAACAAGAGTCAAGATAAGACTGTCTTTTACTGGCTGGAGTGAGCTTACAGTACAGGTACGAACAAGATGGATGCTAGTTTAGCCGCCGATAGGGGGCGCGTCACTGAGAAAACTGCTGAAAGTTCCGTTGTGTGTCTTTAAGACTTCTGAACAATTTCTTTGTTTGTTTGTATTGTTTTTATGTTTTTTAATTTATCTTGTCATGATCACTCTGTCTGATCACGCGTCTGTTGTCCGTGTTGACAGCTGTCATCTCCCGAGATGTCACATAGCGCCTGTCACCGAATGTTTGTTTGTCCGAGTGAGTGGAGGGGGCGGGGCTTAGCCATAGGTCAATTGCTCCTTCGAGCTGATAGGATTCAGAATCAGAATCAGATCAGGCTAATGTCTTGATGACATTTCCCCCCCTTCGACCACTGCTGTAGGGGAAACACTGTAGCCTGTCTGTCTTTTTCTCTTAAATTTTCATTTTATTATAGAAGTATCGGATCGGGACTCGGTATCGGCCGATCCTCAAAATCAAATGACTCCCACTTGGAATCGGGGGTAAAAATCCCTGATCGGGACATCTCTAAATCTGACATCTGACCCAGACTTCAAACTTCCACTGGTATACCATCAGGTCAAACTGCCTTTCCATTTGTCATCCTCTTCAAAGCTTTTCTCACTTGATCCTTGCTAATCTTATTTCCTGTTCCACAATTTTTCCAGCCCCTTCTTTTTATTCATAAGCAGCTTAAAATACCCAAGTTAAAGAGTAATCAAAACAGATGACATGTTGGTAGACTGAGGATAAGGGCTAACCTTGTGATAATGGCGTAGACATGCCTGGAGGTTCCTCAACAAGTAGTCCTGCAGAAAATTTAATAAAATGTAATATATGCCATTAAATGTATACTTAAATGAATAAAAGACCAGTGGAATTATTGCAGAGCAAGTTTAGTTAACATGCCACATAAAAATTAGACAAAGGTAACAGTTAGGCCCAATCCCAATGTTTCCCCTATGTTCGACCTCTAGCCCTTACAAACTACACCCTTGAGTTGATGCCACAAGGGGTAGGGCTTTGTAATCTTGTCGAATTGGGACACCACTTGCTGCATTTACATTCAGGCATGTAAGCAACTGCTTAGTGACGTTTGCACACACATATCACAACAACAACACACCCAGCAACAACACTGAATTAAAAGTTGCAATTATAATTGGTAGGATATGCCAAGTAGTTACACTGTTAAACTAAAATATTAAACCATCTAGTGACAAATACATACCTGAAGGTTCCTCAACATTTTTCTTAGTTTGTTGCATCTCTGCAGAATCTGTAATAAAGTTTAACATTATTCATGTGACTTTATAACAAACAATTTCAAGAAAAAAAAAAAGTCACTGTACTTACCTGTCCGTGAATATGAGAGATTTCCTTCGACCTCTCCCTCAGCGTCGACCTCTCCCTCAGCGTCGACCTCTCCCTCAGCGTCGACCTCTCCCTCAGCGTCGACCACTCCCTCAGCGTCGACCACTCCCTCAGCGTCGACCACTCCCTCAGCGTCGACCACTCCCTCAGCGTCGACCTCTCCCTCAGCGTCGACCTCTCCCTCAGCGTCGACCACTCCCTCAGCGTCGACCTCTCCCTCAGCGTCGACCTCTCCCTCAGCGTCGACCACTCCCTCAGCGTCGACCTCTCCCTCAGCGTCGACCTCACTCTCAGCACTTGAATCGGTCAACTGTAGGTTTTCTAACAAAAAACAAAATTACCATAAAAAGGAGGTTAAAATGCCAGAGGTTGCCTATATACAGTCCATTCCATTTTGCTACGTTTGCTAGAAATTGATCTAATTTTAACTGGGCATTACCTTCAATTTCAATCTCCTCAAGTGTTTTGCCTTGAAGGCTTCTGAGAGACCCTTTTTCCATGGCAAGCAGTAGTTTTGATATTTTGGCCAACTGGGTAGTAGCCTCAGGAAGTCTATAATATTCCCGATGAACGCGAATATCATGGCCAAGGAAGTTAGCAACTTGGTCCAACTCGTGATTCTTGAGGTTTAAGATCTGAGATAAAGTTGCTACATGTTTGCGCAATTGTGTTGACCTAAGGAGCTCGGGGTTTTCAGCCCCACATTCACTTGCATAAATCCTCAAACAGTCCTGTCCTCTGTAGGGTGTCAGACAATGAGGTCGAGCAAACAAGAACAGGTTTTCGGCCGGAACACCACAGTCTTCTCTTTTCTGTATTAGGCGTGTTATGGCCTTCACCATGTCTGGTGAAAGTAACACTGCAACCTTCCGGCCTCTTTTACCCCTTAATTCAACACGACTGAAGTGTTGACAAAGGTTAAGTTCAAACTGCGTCAGTCCAAAAGCAACATCCTTGTGCAAGGCACTTGTGTCTCTCTCCAGAAAGCCGTTCAGCGTCATCTTTGAAATTTCTCCCCCTCTTCTCCTGTTAAAAAGAATTATATTTGCCATAGTGGCTTTACAAAGTTCCCCATATGATTTTGGTGAACTGTGGTCTTCCAAGTCCTTCAGTGCTTGTTCTGTAGTCTTCTCCAGATGTTTATGAAGACGCTGAACATCTTCTGTGAAAGGAAGAGTGGAAGGCTTGTTAAAGTGCCGCTCGTTCAACGTAGTTAAAGCGGTGTGTGAGATGTGTTCAGACCACTTTGTAGCATAGAGAGTTTTGAAACTCTGTGTCGACTTGATCAGAGTACTGTCTTGTGCCATCAATGCTCTACAATGTAAAATGTCACTGACTTTATGCAGCGAGTGGCCCAACTTTAGAGCGAGACTTGGAGTACGGTAGCAGTGCTTTTCTTCATCATACCCAGATACTTTCTTGACGGCTTTGATAACCACGTCAAAGTTTGCAGGTCTCACAGCATCCTCAAGGGTATGTATTGAAAAGTCCTTGCGAAGCGTAAGCAGAAGCCTTCCACACTCTCTAAGTGTCTGGCGAATGTAGTCATATTTGGTCGGATCCTGTCCATGTTTGTTAAAGAATGACTGTGCCAGCTGCAGAATAGAGAAGTCACTTCGCACAGTAGAAGTTACCTCATCATCTTTCATGACAGCTAACATGTTCCACACACCTGGGGATATTTGCTGACACAGAGCTGACTCATTCATAGAAGCCAAAGATAAGACCTTTTTTCGTCCAGTCTCTGAATTGGTTTCTGCTGGTTTTGAAGAACATTTTCGAACATGTCGCCACAGATCTCTTCGAAGATATAATGCCTGGCAGTACATGCAGTGAATATAGTCTTTTGCACTGTATTCTTTCTTTGCTGTGCGTCTGAGTTTTAGTGATCCAACTCCACTTGCTAAGACCTCTGAGTTATGGATATGGTTTCCCTTGTTGCGCAACTTTGTAAGCATTTTCATGCGTTGTTTGGATTTCTTGGGAAGACTTAAAATGTGAGCAACATCTGCATGTGTTTTTTCATGCGTTTTTAGATGACGTGTTAACTTTGTCTGTAGTTTTCCACAAATGTAACAGTAAGTTTTAGTTCTGAGTGAGGACGATGTGTCTGAGACGTGTTCAGCATCTCCTACATTAGCAGCATCTTGTGGTACTTCAAGCTGACTTGTGCTGGTCACATTTTCAGATTCTGGAGCTTCTGTAACGGACCCTCTCTCTTCCTCTACATGGCGTTCTTGGTGGTGCTTTTGCTTTGTGGAAGCCAACTTGCTGGTGGAGACCTCAAACTTTTGTAATTCTTTGTGACTGACTTTTAAAGACACTGATCTGTCATCCCATGAGCTGGATGAATCAGCTGTGGAATCTGGCACATATTCCTCTTCTGATGATGCCATCTCACTTGAACTTGGTTCTTTACAGATCTGATTATATATAAAGAAAAAAGTATATTATTATTTTTTTTTTATTTATTTATATATATAAAAATATATATATATATATATATATATATATATATATATATATATATATATATAGTGTACTTGGAAAGCTTTTTACTGAGAATAATTATACTAAAAAAAAAAAAAAAAACTTACCACTGGCAGGGGTTCAGTGGCAGTGAAATTGTGCTTAGCATAACACATTTTGTGCCAAGACTGGTAGCAAACTAGACAGAGAAAATTAACACTTAATGAAGAAAGACATTTAATGCCATGGTAATTACTTAAAAAGTAAGAGTAGCTGGAAATGGGTCATTTTGAACATATAGCACACATGAAACCATTTTTTAAATCTTTTTGTGGGATCATATTGGAAAGTTACAGATGACAAATTCTCTAATAATTACCTTTACATCTCACACCACTCCATTTGAGAGGTGAAAAAGGTCCTCCACATGTTTCACATTTTTCTAAACTTGACATTTCGTCAGGGAAGAGATCATGATTACAGCCCTGTTGAGCAAAAACGGTTAAATCAAAAAGCAAAAAAATTGATTGTGACACTTGTATAGTGCAGAATATCAAAACCAATTAATTGTGTTCTGGTCCTCTTCTATTCTTTCACACGTCATTACAAAACTCAGTCCTCCTAATACATGCACCTTACATGGTGAGTAATACACAGGACCTCCGTATTAGAATACCATTTACTATCATTTTCCTGAGTTTACACGTTGAAAATAAAATAATTTTGGATTTAAATTACCTCTGTTATGTGGTCTGCAAAGGAACTGCATGCATTCGCATCAGTAGCCTGACATGGCATCTCTTTGGAAATCTAAAATGAAGGAAAGAAAAGAGAATGACAGTTCTGTTTCTAAATACAAAGAATAAAGTCCCCCTAATGTCTGAACATGTACAACTGAATAATAAACACTTATGTATCTGCATACTTCTAAATACAACTTCTATTCTTCACACATTACAAAACTCAGTCCTCCTAATACATGCACCTTACATGGTGAGTAATACACAGGACATGTGTATCTGCATACTTCTAAATACAACTTCTATTCTTCACACATCATTACAAAACTCAGTCCTCCTAATACATGCACCTTACATGGTGAGTAATACACAGGACATGTGTATCTGCATACTTCTAAATACAACTTCTATTCTTCACACATCATTACAAAACTCAGTCCTCCTAATACATGCACCTTACATGGTGAGTAATACACAGGACATGTGTATCTGCATACTTCTAAATACAACTTCTATTCTTCACACATCATTACAAAACTCAGTCCTCCTAATACATGCACCTTACATGGTGAGTAATACACAGGACCTCCGTATTAGAATACCATTTACTATCATTTTCCTGAGTTTACGTGTTAAAAATAAACAAATCATTTTGGATTTAAATTACCTCTGTTATGTGGTCTGCAAAGGAACTGCATGCATTCGCATCAGTAGCCTGACATGGCATCTCTTTGGAAATCTAAAATGAAGGAAAGAAAAGAGAATGACAGTTCTGCTTCTAAATACAAAGAATAAAGTCCCCCTAATGTCTGAACATGTACAACTGAATAATAAACACTTATGTATCTGCATACTTCTAAATACAACTTCTATTCTTCACACATCATTACAAAACTCAGTCCTCCTAATACATGCACCTTACATGGTGAGTAATACACAGGACATGTGTTTCTGCATACTTCTAAATACAACTTCTATTCTTCACACGTCATTACAAAACTCAGTCCTCCTAATACATGCACCTTACATGGTGAGTAATACACAGGACATGTGTATCTGCATACTTCTAAATACAACTTCTATTCTTCACACGTCATTACAAAACTCAGTCCTCCTAATACATGCACCTTACATGGTGAGTAATACACAGGACCTCCGTATTAGAATACCATTTACTATCATTTTCCTGAGTTTACACGTTGAAAATGAAATCATTTTGGATTTAAATTACCTCTGTTATGTGGTCTGCAAAGGAACTGCATGCATTCGCATCAGTAGCCTGACATGGCATCTCTTTGGAAATCTAACATGAAGGAAAGAAAAGAGAATGACAGTTCTGTTTCTAAATACAAAGAATAAAGTCCCCCTAATGTCTGAACATGTACAACTGAATAATAAACACTTATGTATCTGCATACTTCTAAATACAACTTCTATTCTTCACACGTCATTACAAAACTCAGTCCTCCTAATACATGCACCTTACATGGTGAGTAATACACAGGACATGTGTATCTGCATACTTCTAAATACAACTTCTATTCTTCACACGTCATTACAAAACTCAGTCCTCCTAATACATGCACCTTACATGGTGAGTAATACACAGGACCTCCGTATTAGAATACCATTTACTATCATTTTCCTGAGTTTACGTGTTAAAAATAAACAAATCATTTTGGATTTAAATTACCTCTGTTATGTGGTCTGAAAAGGAACTGCATGCATTCGCATCAGTAGCTTGACATGGCATCTCTTTGGAAATCTAACATGAAGGAAAGAAAAGAGAATGACAGTTCTGTTTCTAAATACAAAGAATAAAGTCCCCCTAATGTCTGAACATGTACAACTGAATAATAAACACTTAAAATGTATCTGCATACTTCTAAATACAACTTCTATTCTTCACACGTCATTACAAAACTCAGTCCTCCTAATACATGCACCTTACATGGTGAGTAATACACAGGACCTCCGTATTAGAATACCATTTACTATCATTTTCCTGAGTTTACGTGTTAAAAATAAACAAATCATTTTGGATTTAAATTACCTCTGTTATGTGGTCTGCAAAGGAACTGCATGCATTCGCATCAGTAGCCTGACATGGCATCTCTTTGGAAATCTAAAATGAAGGAAAGAAAAGAGAATGACAGTTCTGTTTCTAAATACAAAGAATAAAGTCCCCCTAATGTCTGAACATGTACAACTGAATAATAAACACTTATGTATCTGCATACTTCTAAATACAACTTCTATTCTTCACACGTCATTACAAAACTCAGTCCTCCTAATACTGAACATGCATTTTACAGGGTTTTACACAAAACCTGCATATCTTTTCTTGACATGACTGTCATTGTCGATATTTCTTTATAATACTGAGATATGAACTCACCTCATCTACATTTTTACCAAGGGACTTGGCCACCACAGTGGGCTGGGAAGGTGTCTCCTTGGAGATCTAAAACGAAATTTTTTTCTTTTAAGCACTATACAATTTATGCTCCTTATCATATTGAAACTCTACATGTTACAAATTGATGTAGCCTTGTGTTCAGAACTGGTAGAACGACTCAGTTTGTGACAGTATTGTTACATTTCTAAATACCTTGTTTCTCCATGGCCAGTTCGAATCACCATAGTTATAAGTGATTTCTTCTCCCAGACCAATATCTCTGATAGCAAATAAACAAAGATGGGGTCTTCCGTTTACTCTTGTGACTTTCATTTTGCTGTTTGGGTTCACTTCATCGTCATTTACAAGTCTCCCTAGGGACCCATCCTCTCTGGCAGCATCAACACTAAAAGATTAAGTATACAATAACAATGACACTGTAAGACAAAAGACTGAGCATATTTGGCATTAGCATGTCTGAAGAATATTCCTCCAACAATTAAAAATATTCATTTGACAGTAAAATTGTCAATAATTGTCTGGCACAGTATTTCACGATTGAAACTACTTTTACTGATGAATAGGCAGCAGAGCTTTCATTTCTATGTTGTTTACAAAATACACCTTAAAAACAGGTACATACCATAACCGCTGTCCATTGAATTGGAAATCAAACATAAAAACCTTGAGTCCATCATGGTAAACTTTCAGTCGGTTTTCTTGTTCTTTTCTAGTTATGACTTCACCTCTGTATTCAAAAAGAAAATCTCCTTTTTGGAAGGGCCGGCAGCTAAACACTCCCCGACCTAAAAGGCACACATAATACAGTGATTTTAAACAATGCAGACCTGTCAAATTAATCATTTTTTTATATCTGTAAATTTATGTTGTTAAAAAATTCCCATCAATTGAGAGGTGGAATGGTTTCTTCAATACAAATTATTTCTGTGGATTATTCCATAAACATTTCATATTATGAATAGTTTCTAGCTAGATCTACATTAAATTATCCTCCCAAGTCAAAAAAGAGAAAAAGATTTCCAAACACAAGAGCTTCTTTTTTTTTTTTTAGCCAGTCTCCTTTGGGATCGAAATGATGCTCTACTGTTGTGATCATAGGATGTAGATCATGTTCTGTGGGAAGCTGAAGTTACAGCCATCTACTTCCGAAAATGTATAATGTTCACACCTTGCTGATACTATATCATGAATGTTGGACTTTTAACTGGAAGTATGTGGTATCTCCAATCCAATGCTCTTTATTTATATAGCACATTTAACAAAAAGTGTTTCCAAAGTGTGTTGAATGAATCCTAATCAGTCATTCAACACAATGAATCATAGAACATGATTCATGTTGCTTAAGTGTAGTTAAAGAATAAAAAGAAAAAGAAATCTCTGCATAATATACTCTAGCAACCCACCTTTAAATGGATCAATATACTTTATGTCAAATCCTCCCTTATCTTCACCTATGGAGCAATAATAACAGGCATCCTCTCTGGGATTTCTTTTAGATCTCTGTGGCCTTGATGCCGCCATCTCCTGCAAGAATCAGATGTTAATTACTTGAGCAACAACATATTACTGTATACAATTTGTTTAGAGAGAAGGATAGATAAAGCATATTGGGGAAAGAAAATTTTATAAAAGAACCTAAAATTATTCATACATCGATCTACTGTATATGCAAAATATATTCTGACAATTATTGACCTAATCTTATCGTGTGTGTAGGCCAACATGCTATATGAATAGTATCACGCCTCTCACTTTCTATGAATAGTGTAACAAAACTTTAAAAAAAGAAAAAAAAATCCAAAGGATTACTATCCAGGATTATTGGTGCCCATGAAAGAATATCATACGCTGGTATAGATTACAGAAAATGACCAGAGAACTGACTACTCCAAAGATCTGATGGCTCAAAGTTCTTCTAATTCTCAAGTGACTCGTTAGCTCAGTGTTTCCCAATTCCAGTCCTCATGACCCACTCCCCGACATGTCTTTAATGCGTTCGTATGAAGCCTGCACCACACTGGAAAACATGATCATACTAAATTATGGGAGCTGGCCGATTGCAGTCAGAGCTCAGCAACTGTAGCTTGTGGACCTGCCTGAACCTGGTCCTGATTGGTCTAACCTCTCACTGACGCAAGCTCCGATTTTCCAACAGGACTTCCATGTGATGCTCCCAGTAATAAATCCATTTTGATGTTTTTAACAGGTTACAAAATACATTCAAACAGCCTTGGTTTTCATACTGCAATGGGCTTTATGCACAACTGCACTACTTCCTGAACTTAGTACTGCACCTTTGTTTCCTGTCTTTCAAGATTGGATGAACTGATTAATCCAGGTGTGTCTGACCATTTGCTGAGATCAGACACAGCTGGATTAATCAGTTCATCCAATCATGAAAGACAAGAAACAAAAGGTGCAGTATTAAGTTCAAGAAGTTCTAGAGCTATACAGAAAGCCTAATCTCCATCAATTCTAGAAAATGTATTGTGGCATGAACACTGAGCAACAGCTAGAATGTGAAATATAAAATCTCAGACCAAATCTCAATGTTGGTGAGAAAAATGGCAATTAGATTTTTTTCCCCCTCATATTGTTCAGGCTGAGATCATCTGATATATCATCCCACATGTATGTGCAAACTTTTTAGTTTGCTGGTGTGACGCAAAACAAAAAAACAGACACATGTAGTGAATCTTAACTGGTGTTCTTATCACCAAGTTGTTCTTGTCAGTAACTGGTAGTACACGAGTGTTACTGATCATGACCTGAGGTATATTTCAATAAGCATTGCCTTTAAATAAAAAAATTTTAAAAAGTCATTTCTTACCAGCTTATCTGAATTCTCTTGTGTAGTTAAGTAAATTACAGATGTGTTTTTTAAAAAGGTCTAAGGTGTTGAAATTTAGCTCAGAATTCCTGCATCTTTTTGATTTTACAAGTTCAAGGCTCAGTTCAGATCCAAACCCTCAACACATTTAACAATAAGAAGGAATAAAGATTAAAAACGAAAGTGAGAACCCACAGCACAGTGTAGATATGAAATTAACTCCTGTCATTTGGAAGGACAGCGTTTATGTGGAAGCTGTAGCCATATTTATTTCTTCATGGTGGCGAACTTGTCCGGCTGCGCTGCTTCTATGGCCCCTGACAACTCACGCAGCTCTCGCCTGAACATGAAGGCAGACGGTAGACAGACGCAGTGAATCCGAATGTCTCAAAGTTCTTTGCTGGCCTGTTAACGAGCCATTCATTTGATTCAGGTGTGGAAACATTAGAGTTGCTCCCAACAAGACATGCAGGGCTGTGAGGACTGGAGCTGGGAAACACTGCGTTAGCTTAACTGTGGTACACCAAAGCGCATGCATGCTAATAAGCTAAACTGATGTAAATCAGATACTATCCAGTACCCCACACCATTTTGTTTAATTACATTACAATACGTATATAAATGTTATAGGTAAGGGATGATATATGTATCTTACCGTGTCCTTCACACTGCCAAAAGAATGAAACGTGTTCAATCCAGAGACTGTAGGTTAAATCACAGCGAACGACTTGCACCTGAACTTTCAGGACTGTACCAAGTTGCTAGAAGAGGGGGTGGGGCTTTTTTTTTTTCTTAAAGAGCCCAGTCTTTGACTTATTCAAGAAAGAGAAATAAAATGCATTTTGAATTATAAAAAAATATATATATATAATATATGTATATATATATATATATATATATATAATTTTTCTAATTAATAGGATTCCTGATAGGATTCTATTGCTCCTATTAAGGTGAAGGTTATCCCTGGAAGGAAAAAGTCTCCATGGAGAAATTCCACACTGGTGAAAACTGGAAAGAGAGAGTGTGGGAAAGCTGAGCGCAGATGGAGAAAAACAAAACTACAAGTTCATTATGACATCTATAAAGAGAAACTTCACTTTTATAATTTACAGCTGAGGAATGCAGGAATTCGTATTTTTCTGACATCATCACTAAAAACGGTCATAATGCTCGGGCCTTATTTGCTACAGTCAACAGGCTAACAAACCCTCCTGTCTCAGTAGCACCTGAATTTTATTCCACCAAAGCCTGCAATGACTTTGCCAAATTTTTCACAGACAAAATCCAAATTATTAGACAAGTCGTTGGTTCAACAACAGCAGGTTCAGGTCTTGTATCGTGTCCACCAAGTCTAAACACCATGACACAGTTTTATCCCATTACCAGCAAAGAACTGGAGGACATCTTGCATCAACTGACCACCTCCTCTTGCTGTTTGGACATCCTGCCCACTGTTTTTTTAAAAAAGGTCTCAAAGACCTTGGAGTCAGATCTGCTTCAGATTGTGAACTCCTCTCTAACGTCAGGTGTTTTCCCAGAGTCACTGAAAACAGCTGTGATCAAACCTCTGCTAAAAAAGGAGAATCTAGACAAGACACAGATGAGCAGCTACAGGCCGATCTCCAATCTTCCATTTTTAAGTAAGATCATTGAAAAAGCAGCCTTTCACCAGCTAAATGACTTTTTAAGAGAAAACAACCGTTATGATGTCTTCCAGTCAGGTTTTAGACAGCACCACACCACCGAGACTGCTCTGACCAAAGTCATGAATGACATATGTCTGAATACTGACACTGGTAAAATGTCAGTGTTGGTTTTACTGGATCTCAGTGCTGCATTTGATACCGTTGACCACATTATATCACTCCAACGACTGGAGAAGTGGGTGGGTCTCTCTAGTTCTGTACTAAACTGGTTCTAAACGTACTTGGAGAACAGGAAGTACTTTGTGTCAGTAGGCAATTTTACATCTGAGCAGACAAAGATGACCTGTGGAGTTCCCCAGGGCTCTATCCTGGGGCCTCTTCTGTTTAACATCTACATGCTCCCACTGGCTCAGGTTATAAAGAACAACAATATTAGTTACCATAGCTACGCAGATGACACACAGCTATATGTTACAGTATCACCAGGAGACCGGGGCCCTGTACATGCTCTTGGTAAATGTATTGATGAGATTAATGACTGGATGTGCCTCAACTTTCTTCAGCTGAACAAAAACAAAACTGAGGTGATTGTTTTTGGAGCCAAAGAGAAACGACAGCAGGTTGTCACAGAACTTTAGTCCATACACCTAAAAACCACCAACCAGACCAGAAATCTGACTGTAGTGATGGACTCAGACCTAAAAACCACCAATCAGACCAGAAATCTGGGTGTAGTGATGGACTCAGACCTAAAAACCACCAATCAGGCCAGAAATCTGGGTGTAGTGATGGACTCAGACCTAAAAACCACCAATCAGGCCAGAAATCTGGCTGTAGTGATGGACTCAGATCTAAAAACCACCAACCAGACCAGAAATCTGGGTGTAGTGATGGACTCAGACCTAAAAACCACCAACCAGACCAGAAATCTGGGTGTAGTGATGGACTCAGACCTAAAAACCACCAACCAGACCAGATCACTAAATCAGCCGACTATCACCTGAAGAACATCTCAAGGATAAAAGATCTGATGTCTCAGGAAAATCTGGAAAAACTAGTCCATCATCATCTTCAGTCGGCTTGACTACTGTAACAGCGTCTTTACTGGTCTACCTAAAAAATCAGTTAAACAGCTGCAGCTCGTTCAGAACTCTGCTGCCCGAGTTCTCACTAAGACCAGAAACCTGGACCACATCAGTCCAGTTCTGAGGTCTTTACACTGGCTGCCGGTCCATCAGAGAATAGACTTTAAAGTTCTGCTGCTGGTCTATAAAGCTCTGAATGGTTTAGGTCCAAAATACATCAGTGACCTCTTGACCCACTATGAACCTACTAGACCCCTCAGGTCATCTGGATCCGGTCTTTCATCAGTTCCAGAGTCAGAACCAGACCTGGATCCGGTCTTTTATCAGTTCCTAGAGTCAGAACCAGACCTGGATCCGGTCTTTCATCAGTTCCCAGAGTCAGAACCAGACCTGGATCCGGCCTTTTATCAGTTCCCAGAGTCAGAACCAGACCTGGATCCGGTCCTTTATCAGTTCCAGAGTCAGAACCAGACCTGGATCCAGCCTTTTATCAGTTCCAGAGTCAGAACCAGACCTGGATCCGGTCTTTTATCAGTTCCAGAGTCAGAACCAGACCTGGATCCGGTCTTTTATCAGTTCCAGAGTCAGAACCAGACCTGGATCCGGTCTTTTATCAGTTCCAGAGTCAGAACCAGACCTGGAGAAGCTGCGTTCAGCTTCTATGCTCCACATGTCTGGAACAAACTCCCAGAAAGTCTCAGATCAGCTGAAACACTTAGTTTATTCAAATCCAGGCTGAAGACCCACCTGTTCTCAGCTGCTTTTACGTAGATTTTATTCAAAAGTTAAAATCCACACGTCTCTGTATTCTCTCTTTTTAATCTTAAATGCTTTTAATTTTGAATCATGCTTCTAATCGTTTTTTCTCTCCCTTTTGCTTATAATGTTTTATGTAAAGCACTTTGAATTGTTCTGTACATGAAATGTGCTATGCAAATAAAATTGCCTTGCCTTGCCTAATTTCATTCAACCTTTTCTAAATAAATACTTTATCATGCATTTTACTTTTATTAGAGACAACAACCAAATGGTATTTCCCACCAGCGAACTTTGATCTGCATCCACCACAATCCAAAAGCAGACAGATTCGAGTGCTTAAGTGAATTAAAATAACATATTTGAGAAAGTCATAATGTAAACGAATGTGATGGCCCAGTGAAACAGAACAAATGGTTGTTACTAGGCCAGGCAAGTTTATTTGTACAGCACATTTCATGTACAGGACAATTCTAAGTGCTTTATATAAAACATTATAAGCATTACAGTGAGGTGCAAAAGAAAAGAAATATTTAAAGAACGAAGGAGTAAAAGCATGATTTGAATTTAAAAACAAAAGTGAGAACATGGAGCTTTGCAGATTTTAACTTTTGAGTAAAATCTACATAAATGCAGCTGAAAACAGGTGGGTCTTCAACCTGGATTTATATAAAATGTTTCAGCTGATCTGAGACTTTCTAGGAGTTTGTTTCAGACATGTGGAGCATAGAAGCTGAACGCAGCTTCTCCATGTCTGGTTCTGACTCTGGGAACTGATAAAAGGCCGGATCCAGATGACCTGAGGGGTCTAGTAGCTTCATACTGGGTCAGAGGTCACTGATGTATTTTGGACCTAAACCATTCAGGGCTTTATAGACCAGCAGCAGAACTTTAAAGTCTATTCTCTGACGGACCGGCAGCCAGTGTAAAGACCTCAGAAGTGGACTGATGTGGTCCACTTTTCTGGCATTTGTGAGAATCCAGGGGGTAGCGGTCTTGATGAACTGCAGCTGTTTAACTGTTTCTTTGGGTACACAAGAAGGTGTTACAATAATCAAGCCAACCAAAGACAAATGATGGACCAGTTTTTCCAGAAAGTGCTGAGAAATCAGATCTTTTCTTCTGGTGATAATTGGCTGACTTTTAGTGATCACCTTGACCTGATTTTCAAAGTTTAGGTCTGAGTTTATTACTACAGTCCGTTCGCCCTGCGTGGCTGCCTTCATACTTCCATGCATCTACGGGTTCCCATGGTTCATAAATCAGTTTGTCCGGTAGGCGACAGTCCTGCCTCTGTGTCCTGGTGATGTGATGTCATAGATATGAGAGCATTTTCAGACACTCATACCTTTCCTCAAAAGCTCCATCCACGTCCACAGATGTTCTCAGTTTGTTTGGCGTTTCCTTTCTCAATTGGGCTATTTGGCGTGGGCGGGTTTTGTGTTGTCTATGATCCGGTTCCTGTTCTTCTCTGGTTTGTTCCTGCATATCAGCTACACAGCTCAACACTAACCCCACGGTTTCCAGCTGTTATGCTGTGTTGAGTGACGGACTAATAAGTCCCTCAAAAATCCACCAAATTATGTTCCTAAACGACACAGATGATAGACAAAACTGCCTGTCTGTCTGCGTCTGTCCGCATATCAGTTGTCTGCTTCAAGCATAAATGGGCTAAATAAATGCTACATAAATGTCACTTGTGGGGCGGCAGTGGCTCAGGTGGTAGAGCAGGTCGGCCAATGATCGAAGGATCGGAGGTTTGAATCCCGATCCCCCAGCCATGTGTTGTTGTGTCCTTGGGCAAGACACTTAACCGTCCTTGCCTCCAGTGAGGGCACTGCTGGTGTATGAATGTGTGTGAATGGTTCCGGTGGTGGTGGGAGGGGCCGTAGGATCGAAATGGCAGCCACGCTTCTGTCAGTCTGCCCCAGGGCAGTTGTGGCTACATAGTTTACCATCACCACATTTATATGAGGAGTGAAAGAATAATGGATCTACTGTGAAGCGCTTTGAGTGCCTTGAAAAGCGCTATAGAAATCTAATCCATTATTATAACATAGCTGAGGTTATATCAGGTAAAGCTGACTATACCTGTCTGCACACACACAATGTAGCATATGACCTCCTCCCACTAGCGCAACCCTGACCTAGAAGGCATCCACAACAAAAGGTAGTGCATTGATGTGATGAATCTGATAGTGCTACAATCATGTGTCGCCTTCTCTTAAAGGTTGAATATGGAACATTTTTATTGAAACCTTTATCTAAAATAAAAAAAATAACTCCACAGGTCGTTTGGGGAGGTGCAGAATGAAAGTACAACATTTCCCAAAAAAATAATATTTAGCCTGAAAATGATGATAAAATACATTTTTACAGGTTTGACAATGGCATTTTGTTTACATCTAAATGCCAATACAGGCCGTTATTGCCAGTTACCAGATACAATCTCTGTGTGGCAACAGCATGTTGGGCACAGTCAGGCTGGTACAGGGGAAAACCGTGGAGATGATGAGTGAAACAGCTGCTTCAGAGTCCTGGAGATGTTGAAATCTGTTTCTGAGGAGGAGTGACCTGAGAAGAGCGAAACCTGGAGGACATTTAGGTGAAGACACTAAATGGACCCACATAAACGTTTCCACGGAGTCAAAACACGGAAATGGAGACTTTCCTCCTGGATCGGTAAGCTAACTTGTTTGCTAACGTTAGCTGTCAGTTATAAACTCCTCTGCGTTACTTGTTGGACATGCTGCAGACTGTTGGTCACTTGCGTATTGGCAGCGAATCTGGCATCCCAGTGACTGAAGTTTTTTTTTCTGCCACCGCAACTACTGTACAACCTTGACACATGTGATATCGCTGTTCTGTCCGTATTCCATATTTAACCTTTAAGGTATTCTATTCACACGTGCCTCCACATGCAGAATGAGGAGCAGTAATGTCACGTCTGAATGATTCGCCTCCATCTTGCTATCGTTAATCTGTGTGTGGTGAAGGTTGATCAGCTGGTTGTGGCGTGGCACGTTCTTTATGATGTCACTTCCTTATTGAACTCAGTTCTTAAATGCCTAGCGAGTCTACACCAGTTCAAGAAGCGGAGATTCAACAATTAGACTGCATACTTGCCCATGGAAAAAATATCCGGGGAGGGGAACCTTAAAGGTGCCATGACATCAAATTTCACTTATCTGGGGTTTTGGGGGTCTAATCTGATCTGTTGTGCACAGATGAGGTAATGTGAATGTCCAGAGTGAGTATCAAAGTTCCTGTTTATGGTCTGTCAGCTTTGTTTCTCTGTTAAGAAACAGTTGAATCAGACAGCAGCTTATCATTCTACGTAGTTCTATCATTCTACATAGTTCTATCATTCTACGTAGTTCTATCATTCTACATAGTTCTATCATTCTACATAGTTCTATCATTCTACGTGGTTCTATCATTCTACGTAGTTCTATCATTCTACATAGTTCTATCATTCTACGTGGTTCTATCATTCTACATAGTTCTATCATTCTACATAGTTCTATCATTCTACATAGTTCTATCATTCTACGTGGTTCTATCATTCTACGTAGTTCTATCATTCTACATAGTTCTATCATTCTACTTAGTTCTATCATTCTACGTGGTTCTATCATTCTACGTAGTTCTATCATTCTACATAGTTCTATCATTCTACGTGGTTCTATCATTCTACATAGTTCTATCATTCTACGTAGCTCCACCATTCTAACCCTGTGTTCACACTGGACACGAATAAATTTATTCGTGCAAATGAATTACATGTTAAGTCAATGTACAGGCGCGAATTGATGCACCTTTGCTTGGTGCGGCGCGTTTGAGGCGAATTCGCAGCGCGATGAGCCCCAAATCATGGAGTAGATGTCAGGGCTCTCGTATGTTCTGTCACTCTCAAATATTTAATTCCCCTTCATATCAAATTATTATCATAGACTGACTTTACAAGATTCAAACCAGTAGCATTATTTATGCTGCGCAGCTTAGCTGAAACTAAAGGAACTTTGCAAATAAAGGAAAAGGTCCGTAAGCAAACTTATATGTTAAATCAAATTCTCCTGCAGGAGGAGTGTGATCTATAAAGGGGAAATTGCTTGAATCTGTGCATACGCTCAGTTTTATAAATCTGAATATTTTTTGGCGTACGCAAACTTTTGGTTTGTACGAAGACTTTTAGTAAAGATCCTACGCACAGTTTTATAAACGAGGCTCCCGATCAAGATGCTCATAGGTAGCTGTAATCAGTGCAAGTAAAACATGGCGTGAGATCCCACTGGGGTGCCTGAACCGAGACATGGGACAGTGTCTGCACCTTTTAAGAAGCGCTTGAGGGGGTTGAGGGAAGGATAACTGAACTGGGATCTGTCCCCAAGGCCTTTGTGACAGGATGAAATGGCTGAAGCACACATGTAGAAATCCCTGCATGTCAGTCAGTCAGCAGTCATTTCCTATTCCAACTTAAATCCAGTTCAGGGTTTAACATTTATTTTTCAAAAAGATAGACTTTTATGAAAGTGTTTTGCGTACCGAACAAATATAAGAATGTATTAAGAATCTGAAAAAAATCATGACCTCTTTCGATGTTTAATTTTCCCAATGTTTTCATCAACAAAATGGCAGCAAAACTAGTGTGTGTGAGAAAACAGCTTTTTTCAGTTTAAAGACACACAACATAACTTTTAGACCTTAAAAATCTGTGTTTCTGACTCGTTTTGATGTCACACCAACATTCATTAAGCGCATTTTCGAGCTGTCAGTGCCCAGAGGCGTCCCGGGGCTCAGAAACAGCAGTATGTAAGATTCCCATCCGGGACGCGACCGTGACGTTGCAGCCAACTATTGGTTGCAGCACCGCGTCACTCACTAGCAACCGGATGTAAACCAGATATCAACATCGCGGGTGTTTTGAATGCGCATCATGTCGAATTCGGTAAAGAAACGCAAGGAAACATCACCGGAGGAAGAGAGGAAAAGAAACAGAGGAAGGGACAGAACAAGAGTCAAGATAAGACTGTCTTTTACTGGCTGGAGTGAGCTTACAGTACAGGTACGAACAAGATGGATGCTAGTTTAGCCGCCGATAGGGGGCGCGTCACTGAGAAAACTGCTGAAAGTTCCGTTGTGTGTCCTTAAGTTTCCCCTCAACCACATACTCATCATAGAGAACTTATTTGTGCATGGTTTTAGGTGTCATACAGTATACACTTTAAGGTTATTGAAGTGCTTGGGTTTGGGAACCAACTAATCTTTATTAAATCTTCAGCTTTTTAGTAAAAAGAGTAATCACATTGCTGACTCATCCCCAGTGTAAATACACACATAAATTAAAAGGACTGTGTAAGAATTATCAGGACCCTCTGGCAGACAACCAATCAGAACAAGACGTTGTGTGAATATTCATGAGGTCCTGCAATTTCACAACCTGCCAGAGGGGGCGCTGTGGTGATACACAGATTTTACACAAGATCAGGTTTATGTGTATTAAACGGTCATCCTGTTTTTTTTTTTGCTTTTTGGGCTTAATGGACCAATAGAAAC
Source organism: Atherinomorus stipes (assembly GCA_023101725.1). Lineage (NCBI taxonomy): Eukaryota > Metazoa > Chordata > Actinopteri > Atheriniformes > Atherinidae > Atherinomorus > Atherinomorus stipes. The sequence continues at coordinate 167,099 of JALJCO010003218.1, forward strand.
CATTCTACGTTGTTAGAATTTTTGGAAAATTAGCAGGACACTGCCTCTGTCCTGTTAATACAAAATGTCCTTCTAGTGTGGTGTGTATTCTGACCAATTGTCCTTCTAATTCACATCTACCAACGCACACACACACGCACACACACACGCACACACACACACTGCGGCGCTCAGAGGGGCTAATTACGGCTTTAATATGCAAATGAGCGCGGCAGTAAATCAATGCTGGCAAATGCGCCTGTTTTTGCCTGAAAATATATCAGCAGAGCAGCGAGGAGTGTTGCTGCCGTTGTTGTTGTGTTTGCAGGGAGACAGGGGATCGCCCCCCCCAGCGGTCCCCCCTCCCCGTCTGCTGGAGGGACTCATCCTGCTCCGTCCCCTTCAGAGGCGGTGGGAGAAGTCGGCTCTGAGGACGTGTTGTTCCAGAGGAAGGCGGTCACGGTGGAGCGGCGTCATAGACCTGGACTCTGACCTGCGGCTCAGAGGAGGCCGCTCCACCGCGACGATGATGAAGGTGAAATCAGCAGGTCTGACTTTTCAGATGACCCCTGAACGCATCACTGCAGCTAGAAAACACATTGAGTTTCTGACCCTGCAGAGAAGATCAGAACCATCCATCTATGCATCCATCCATCCATGCAACCATCCATTCATCCATCCATGCATCCATCTATGCATCCATCCATCCATGCATCCATCCATCCATCCATGCATCCATCCATCCATCCATCCATGCATCCATCCATCCATCTATGCATCCATCCATCCATGCATCCATCCATCCATCCATCCATGCATCCATCCATCCATCTATGCATCCATCCATCCATCCATCCATCCATCCATCCATCCATCTATGCATCCATCCATCCATGCATCCATCCATCTATGCATCCATCCATCTATGCATCAATCCATCCATCCATCCATCCATCCATCCATCCATCATCTATGCATCCATCCATCCATCCATCCATCCATCCATCCATCCATCATCTATGCATCCATCCATCCATCCATCCATGCATCCATCCATCCATCTATGCATCCATCCATCCATGCATCCATCCATCCATCCATCCATCCATCCATCCATCTATGCATCCATCCATCCATGCATCCATCCATCTATGCATCCATCCATCTATGCATCCATCCATCTATGCATCAATCCATCCATCCATCCATCCATCATCTATGCATCCATCCATCCATCCATCCATGCATCCATCCATCCATCATCTATGCATCCATCCATCCATCCATCCATCCATCCATCCATCATCTATGCATCCATCCATCATCTATGCATCCATCCATCCATCTATGCAGCCATCCATCCATCTATGCATCCATCCATGCATCAATGCATCCATCCATCCATCCATCCATGCATCCATCCATCCATCCATCCATCTATGCATCCATCCATCCATCTATGCATCTATCCATCCATCCATCCATCCATCCATCCATCCATCATCTATGCATCCATCCATCCATCCATCCATCTATGCATCCATCCATCCATCCATCCATCTATGCATCCATCCATCCATCCATCCATCCATCCATCCATCCATTCATCTATGCATCCATCCATCCATCCATCCATATATGCATCCATCCATCCATCCATCCATCCATCTATGCATCCATCCATCCATCCATCTATGCATCCATCCATCCATCCATCCATCCATCCATCCATCCATCCATCCATCCATCTATGCATCCATCCATCCATCCATGAATCTATCTATGCATCCATCCATCCATCCATCCATCCATCTATGCATCCATCCATCCATCCATCTATGCATCCATCCATCCATCCATCCATCCATCCATCCATCCATCTATGCATCCATCCATCCATCCATCTATGCATCCATCCATCCATCCATCCATCTGCTCATCCATCCATATATGCATCTATCCATCCATTCATCTATGCATCCATCCATCCATGCATCCATCCATCCATCCATCCATCTATGCATCCATCCATCCATTCATCCATGCATCCATCCATCCATCCATCCATCCATCCATCCATCCATCCATCCATGCATCCATCCATCCATCCATCCATCCATCCATCCATCCATCTATGCATCCATCCATCCATCCATCTATGCATCCATCCATCCATCCATCCATCTGCTCATCCATCCATATATGCATCCATCCATCCATCCATCCATGCATCCATCCATCTATGCATCCATCCATCCATGCATGCATCCATCCATCCATCCATCCATCTATGCATCCATCCATCCATCCATCCATCCATCAAAGCCTGCATGCATCCATCCATCCATGCATCCATCCATCCATCCATGCATCCATCCATGCATCCATCTATCCATCCATCCATCTATGCATCCATCCATCCATCCCTCCATGCATCCATCCGTCCATCCATCCATCCATCTATCCATCCATCTATGCATCCATCCATCCATCCATGCATCCATCCATCCATCCATCCATCCATCCATCCATCCATCCATGCATCCATCCATCCATTCATCCATGCATCCATCCATCCACCTATGCATCCATCCATCCATGCATGCATCCATCCATCCATGCATGCATCCATGCATCCATCCATCCATCCATCCATCCATCCATCCATCCATCCATCCATCCATTCATCCATGCATCCATCCATCCACCTATGCATCCATCCATCCATGCATCCATCCATCCATGCATGCATCCATGCATCCATCCATCCATCCATCCATCTATGCATCCATCCATCCATCCATCCATCAATGCCTGCATGCATCCATCCATCCATGCATCCATGCATCCATCCATGCATCCATCCATCCATCCATCCATCTATGCATCCATCCATCCATCCATCCATCCATCTATGCATCCATCCATCCCTCCATGCATCCATCCGTCCATCATTACATCCATCCATCCATCCATCCATCAATGCCTGCATGCATCCATCCCTCCATGCATCCATCCATCCATCCATCCATCCATCCATCTATGCATGCATGCATCCATCCATGCATCCATCCATCCATCTTTGCATCCATCCATTCATCCATCCATGCATCCATCCATCCATCCAGCCATGCATGCATCCATCTTTGCATCCATCCATTCATCTATCTATGCAACCATCCATTCATCCATCTATGCATCCATCCATCCATCCATCCATCCATGTTTCCATCCATCCATCCATTTATCCATCCATCCATCTATCCATCCATGCATGCATCCATCTTTGCATCCATCCATTCATCCATCTATGCATCCATCCATCCATCCATCCATGCATCCATCCATCCATCCATCCATGCATCCATCCATCCCTCCATCAATGCATCCATCAATCCATCCATCCATCCATCCATCCATGCATGCATCCATCTTTGCATCCATCCATTCATCCATCTATGCATCCATCCATCCATCCATCCATGCATCCATCCATCCATCCATCCATGCATCCATCCATCCATGCATCCATCCATTCATCCATCCATCCATATATCCCTCCATCCATTCATCCATCCATCCATCCATGCATCCATCCATGCATCCATCCATTCATCCATCCATCCATCCATCCATCCATGCATCCATATATCCCTCCATCCATTCATCCATCCATCCATCCATATATCCCTCCATCCATCCATCCATCCATCCATCCATCCATCCATCCATCCATCTATCTTTCTGTTCGTCCGTGGTCTGCAGGTTTTGGTCCAGTTCTTGTAGATCCTGCTCCTCAGTTCTGGTCTCCACCTGCAGGACCTGATGTGGAGGACGTCTCACGTCCAACCCTAACCCCCCGTCTCTGAGACGCTCCTCAGTTCTGGTCTCCACCTGTAGGACCTGATGTGGAGGACGTCTCACGTCCAACCCTAACCCCCCCGTCTCTGAGACGCTCCTCAGTTCTGGTCTCCACCTGCAGGACCTGATGTGGAGGACGTCTCTCGTCCAACCCTAACCCCCCGTCTCTGAGACGCTCCTCAGTTCTGGTCTCCACCTGCAGGACCTGATGTGGAGGACGTCTCACGTCCAACCCTAACCCCCCCGTCTCTGAGATGCTCCTCAGTTCTGGTCTCCACCTGCAGGACCTGATGACGTCTCACGTCTGCACCGGGTTTACGGACAGACGTCTTCCTGCCTGACGGGTCTGAACCATCAGAGTCCTCCTCCTGATCACTCCTGGTGTCCCCCGCATGTCTGACTGGAACCTCAGTCCCCCCCTCCCTCCCCATCTCTGAGCCGTTCGCTCTGTTCCGGCAGCTGATTGGCTGATCCGGGAGCAGCCTGAACTCTGCTCTGAGCCGTGTTCTGCCTGGCTGCTGTCCTCCTGTTCCCGAGTGTCATCATGATGCAGGCTGAGACCTGAGTCGCGACTACATGCATGGTCAGGCCGTCCTGTCACCCTGCAGGGACTGACCCCCCCCCCCCCCCCCCCCCCCCCCCCCCCGTCACAGGCAGGCGGCTACATGAAGCTGAGAACAGCCAGGTCATGTGACCGCCTCAGTCAAACATCACCAGCTGACCTGAGAGACGAACGCTGACCGACCGAGCCGATCGCAGCCTCTCAGATGGTTTACAGGCCGACATAAATCACCCTAAAACACCACAGCTAAAACAAAATGCTCCACACAACCCACGAACACCTGAGAAACTGGAGAAATAAATCAGACATCAGACTTAAGTGCAAGCAGAATACAGCAAATAAGAGCAACTAAAACTAGTTAATTTAAATAAATGAAACTTAAACTTCGTCTGTCTGCTGTTAAAAGCCAAAGAACAAGACGAGTTTTGATAGTTTCAGTGAGAAGATTCTCTAATGTGTAGACAGATTATTCCACAGGAGGGAACCAAGAGTCAAACAGCGAGGCTACTTTATCTTTGCACAAAAACTGTAGTTCTTTCTTCATTCACTAGGGGCTCCAAAACAAAGTAAATCCCCACAGACTCCCATGTTAAAGAGACCAACTTCACAGCGGAAATAAACATGTTTACAGCGGAAATAAACATGTTTACAGCGGAAATAAACATGTTTACATCAGAAATAAACATGTTTACAGCAGAAATAAACATGTTCACAGCAGAAATAAACATGTTCACAGCAGAAATAAACATGTTTACAGCAGAAATAAACATGTTTACAGCAGAAATAAACATGTTCACAGCAGAAATAAACACGTTTACAGCAGAAATAAACATGTTCACAGCAGAAATACACATGTTTACAGTAGAAATAAACACGTTTAAAGCAGAAATAAACATGTTTACAGCAGAAATAAACATGTTTACAGCAGGAATAAACATGTTTACATCAGAAATAAACATGTTTACAGCAGGAATAAACATGTTTACAGTAGAAATAAACACGTTTACATCAGAAATAAACATGTTTAAAGCAGAAATGAACATGTTTACAGCAGAAATAAACATGGTTGTAGCCTATCAGATTCTAGCTTCTGTATCACATGATAGTGGTAGCCTATCAGATGTCATGATGATGCTGTGACTGTGATGATGATGATGATGATGATGATGATGATGATGATGATGTTGTTGTTGTTGTTTTGGTAAATTTATAATATTACTATTACATTTTATATTTGGACATTTTCCACATAAATGTCAATAATCTTAACCTTTCCTGAAATTATTTGATCATAAAAAAGAGTTTTACAATCTATTTTTTGTTTAATTTACTCATCAATATAATTTATTACTCTTCCTTCCAGTTTACTTCTATCTGATATTACCATTGCATTCATGATATTAAAGGTGCCATGACATCAAATTTCCCTTTTCTGGGGTTTTGGGTGTATAATATGATCTGTTGTGCACTGATGAGGTCATGTGAATGTCAGAGTGAGAATCAAAGTTCCTGTTTATGGTCTGTCAGCTTTGTCTCTCTGCTCAGAAACAGTTGAATCAGACAGCAGCTTATAATTCTATGTAGTTCTATCATTCTACGTAGTTCCATCATTCTACGTAGTTCCATCATTCTACGTAGTTCTATCATTCTACGTAGTTCCATCATTCTACGTAGTTCTATCATTCTACGTAGTTCCATCATTCTACGTAGTTCTATCATTCTACGTAGTTCTATCATTCTACGTAGTTCTATCATTCTACGTAGTTCCATCATTCTACGTAGTTCTATCATTCTACGTAGTTCCATCATTCTACGTAGTTCTATCATTCTACGTAGTTCCATCATTCTACGTAGTTCCATCATTCTACGTAGTTCTATCATTCTACGTAGTTCTATCATTCTACGTAGTTCTATCATTCTACGTAATTTAATTGCTCCAATAAGAGCACACTATCAAGTAAACAGCCCCCCCCCCCCCTCTCTCTCCTAACGGTCTATGCACCGTCCGCTCCCCCCTCCCCTCCCTGTCTGATTCAGCTGCATGTATGGAGCTAGTAGTAACTTCTCTGCAGTCAGGTCTGGGTTTTCAAACAAATGGATTTAAAAGCAAACTTCTGCAGCAACACTGAGGGAGGGGGCCACAACCTTGTTATTACCTGTAAGTTTATTTATTTTCTAAATGCTGTCTTGTCTGATAAACGTAGCTCACTGTCTGAAGTGCCCATGTTGCTAGCAGTTAGCCTTTAGCAAACTCCGACCGCAGCTTGACCTAGATTCTCCAAATAAGGTCATAGCCAAATAAGGTGTAGCCAATCAAAATGAAGTCAACGTGGTCTCCGGGTAAAGCTCCATATCATCACCGGACCCAACTGTATTGCTGAGGAAGTGAGGTCTGGCGTTTCAAAAACAAATGAAAAAAAAGCGTTTTAAAAAATGCTGTTTTTTTCTTTGGAGTATTTACATATAAAGTAATGCCAACAACATAAACTAGTTTTTAACTGTTATGTCATCACTCCT
>JALJCO010003222.1:0-7500 GCA_023101725.1 Atherinomorus stipes
AGTCGATTCATCCAGTACAACAAATACACTCCCACGCTGAACATAACCACGCTGAACGTAACTGCATTTTTCCCAACTTGCTGTCCTCTAGAGCTTAAAAAAAAAAAAAAAAAAAAAAAAAAAAGGAAGAAAATTCTCCTGAACTCTGGATCAAACGTCTGTTAGCTGATGGCTGCTTGTCTCTGAGGAAATCTTCCTGCAGGTGTTAGTTTCTTCCTCAGAGAGTGTGTTTAGGATTCTCTGAGTTTCTGTTCAACAGAGGGCGTCTTGCTTCGATGTTGCGCATGCGTGTTTGTCACTTTGTGATTGGTGCCACGTTCATACGTAACGGGGTGGGTAGTCAGTCGTTTGCAGGGAGGTAGCGCTTGGTTTAAATATTCATGTAATTACTCAAATATGCATGAATGAAGAAAAATAGCGATTTAAATAATTTCTTGATAAGGAAATAACACACTGACATGCTGAAAAGCTCTTAAAAGTCCATTTTTCATGATAGGGCTCCTTTAAATAAGCTGATCTGAGACTTTCTGGGAGTTTGTTCCAGACATGTGGAGCATAGAAGCTGAATGCAGCTTCTCCATGTCTGGTTCTGACTCTGGGAACTGATAAAAGACCGGATCCAGATGACCTGAGGGGGTCTAGAAGGTTCATACTGGGTCAAGAGGTCACTGATGGATTTTGGGCCTAAACCATTCAGAGCTTTAAAGACCAACAGCAGAACTTTGTTTAATGTTATGGAAATCTTGTCATTTGTAAAAGTGTATTGACTCACCATCCATTTGTCCAGAGACAGGGCGAATGAGAGGTAACCTTCTGCAGGCCCACTGAGTTCAAACATCACACTAAGTCCTAATTCATCAGCGGTAAATGCCAGGAAGAAACAGTGGGGGTCCGACTCAGGGTAACAGCCAACGGGGTCCCTGAGGCAGGATTTGCTGTGGCCACATCCCACTGAGCTGAACTGAGGATGAACCAGTGGGTTTTTTTCAAGATGCTTTCTTTACTTTTCTGAATTACACTCTTGTTATTCTGGACTACAGACACTTACTGAGGAAGACAAAGCAGTGGTGGTTTCTGCAGGAGCAACAGTGGAGGGAGAAAGAGTAGCTCCTCTCAAAGACAACACAGGATCTGCAGTCCACACCCAGTACACTTTATACTCCTGCACCACGGTCACACTACAGGAACAAAGCAAACACACACAGAAATATGACACAGAGGGAAACGCTCTAAATAAAAAGACCACGGTGTCAAAATATGAGGAAACAAACCTACAGGTTCATACACTCATCACAAAGCACTTCACAGAGAAAATATAAAAGCAGTTTTAAGACTCCTGTTGCAATAAAAATGCCCTCAGCAGCTTTTTAAAAACATCCACAGAGTCCATGCTAGGAAAAGTCGAGGCAGGTCACTCCACAGTCTGGGAGCTACTGCTGGGAAATATCGTGTCCTCGAGTCCTGGCGCGAGTGTGAGGTACAGATGTGGGCATGAAAAAGTTCCTCTTTCAGCCGACTGCCAGCCACTAACCAGCAACATGTCTGCTAATTCAATCGCCCAGAGAAACGCCTGTGTGCCCAGGGGAAACGATTTCAGAGCATAAATGAACGCCCGGAACAAGGACGTTTCCACACGCCAAGTTTGGACACCGTACGTGATGCCGTATTTGCGGGACAAGTCGTTCAGCCAGTGATAGTGCAGTAATGGTGCACTATTAGTGCACCACTTCTGGCAGAAAAAGGAGGAACTTTTTCATGCCCAGATCTGTAGCTGAAGCAGGTCAGCAATAACATGAGGAGCCTGACAAATTAACACCACGATTCTAAAATGGATTCTAAGAAAACTGGTGACCAGTGATAATGGGGGTTTGTGTATAAGCTCTTCTGTTTGGGTCAGAAGTTTCACAGAGTTCTGAACCACCTGAAGACAGGCTAGCTCTTTCTGATTTTCTAATCTTGAAGGGATCAAAGCATGTTTTATCACGTGTAGCTCACTTGTTGACAACATTAGGCACTTTTGGACTCTAGGAACCTTTTGGAGTTCATAACCTTTTCAGGAACCAAGCTGTTTTTTGGCGCATTTGGACACATAGGAACTAGGGACCGCAGCCCTCAGTTCCTGGAACCTTTTTATCTCCTACTCCGAGGCAGGGTCTTTTTGCGGTTCCATAGGAACTGAAATATGTAGATGTTTGGTGATTGCTAGAGCTAGCAAGCCCCGACTCTTGCGTGGTCTCCGCTTCTTTCACCCTACCATATTTAAAAAGTCCCACAGCTGTTACAACTGTTTACCAAGATCGTAATAACAACAAGGACTATTACAATAGGAGTGTACCAATTCATTATTAGATCAATGCATCACAATGGAACACGTCCCAAATCGATAACTGTTTTGAAATGTCTAAAAGGAATTATTTTTATACTAATTTAATGACCCAAATACAGCAGCAAGGTTTGGCAGTAGAATCTGCGGCTGCCGCTCAGACACTTTAGTGGACGGACCCCAGTCCATCCACTAAAGTGTCCGGGTGTATTAAACAAAAGGTTAATAAGACGTTGCACTATTAGTGCACCACTTCTGGCAGAAAAAGGAGGAACTTTTTCATGCCCAGATCTGTAAGTGCGCAGGCTTTTTATTTGATTTCACATAACTACGGCAGTAGCTTTGCACCTGGTGATGTGCGTATGTCTACAGATATATATTATAGAAGGGTAGTTCTCAAAAATAAACTCTAGACGGGTAGTTATAGGAACTGCGTTCCTAGAATCTCTTTGTGCAAATGTGTCTATTGTCCTGAGTTTTCAGATGTTTCTCACATGAAATAAGCAGTTTCCTATTAAATATTCTGACACATTTTCTAAATACAAAAGCCTCATCAAAAATTAAACCCAGGTTTCTGAGACTGGGTTTATGTGAGACTCCTAAATAATCCAGTTAGTGTTTGTCTGCTGCAGTGATGATTAAAGTCTGAGTTTTGTCTGAATTAAGCTGAAGGTAATTGTTGCTCAGACTCATCTTAATGTTCATAGTAAGGATGGCAGTTTTTAGACCTAACAGGGTTTAAATGAGCGGTACAGGTCTATATTATCATCATAAATATAAGAAGCATCACAGAACCATTTAATTATCTGACGTAAGGGTAGCATTAAAAAAAACAAAAACAAAAATGGTCCCAGAAGGGTGCCCTGAGGAACTCCACATAACAGCTCCGTAGACTTGAGTATTATCTAATTACAAGATTGAAACTCCTAGCAGAGAGTTTCATTATTATGAATGTGAGTTTTGTCACCAGCTTTTGTTTCTTTGTTTCTTGCAAGTCTGAAATAAATATATAAACTAAACTAAACTAAACTAAGAACTATGAAGAAAACCAGTTTAGAACAGATCCAGACATCCCAACCGGATCCCTATCGATCGGATGCAGTGGTGGGGAACCTTGGTCCTCGAGGGCCGCAGACCTGCAGGTTTTCTATGTGTCCCCCTTTCTGCATATCTGATTAAAATCAAATGGATCCAACAGCCTATCAAGTTCTACACAAGACTCATTCATTTGAACCAGGTGTGTAGAAGCAGGTACACAGCCGTGTCTCAAACCAGACACTTGAGCACTTCAAACACTGTTTTTGAGTGTGTAGTGCATTCATAATGTCATGTAAGCCAAAAATTCAATGCTCTGAAAATACCCGGATGCTGCCCTAATAACAGCCAAAAATGTAGTGCAAAATGAAGCACACCACTTGCACTAAACGGAGGCCATCTTGCTAACGTAGCGAAAGAGGCAGGACTTTTGAACTGTTTTCAAAGCTGAATAATGGTGCGTACACACCAAACACGATTTGGGCGTCAAGGGTGTCATGTCTACCTGCAAAGTCAATGGCCGATGCGCATCTAGAAGGCGTTAAAAACCCTGCGGCGTGTTACGCACATAGGGTGCGGTACGTCTAGAGGCGTTTCGTGCATGGAGTTTTGAGATTTTGATCGTTTAATGCTCGTTACGCGCGTCAAGAGCGGCAGGTGCCAGAGCTGGAAGATCTGAACTTTGGCGTCTTGACGTGGGGCATTAATCAATCAGAGCGACTCAATGTCATGACGCAGACACACATTTATGACAGGACGGGAAACACCAAGAAGAACCAGGGGAATCTCTTCACTCTTTGAAAACAGTGGAGAATAAACTGTGATCTGTTTCCGTTTTTGACGCCCAAATCGCATTTGGTTTGTCCGCAGTGTAATGGCGGTGAACAAAGCGGTGGTGACCCCTGCTGCAGTGGAGGCTGTATTGTACCGATTTAAAGAACATTTATGAAATCATTCAGACATTATTACTAATATATGTAGCCTGTTACCAAGCTGTTCAGTTCCTAATAACAGTGATGATCTGGAAATGTGTTTGAGGCAGAGGTTATACTGGCTCAGTAGAGTTAGTTCATGTTAGGAATGCTAGTTCGTCACTTCCAGTAAGTGCAGTGTTCTATTCGGGTCAGCATCTAGCAACAATCGTGTGCACTACAGACAGAAGTACACAGTGCGCACTACGCACTGAATTCCAGTGCACTTGGGCAAGTACAAGGTTTGAAACACCCATGGAAAACCTGAAGGACAAGAACCAAGGTTCCCCACCATCTAATGACTTGACTGCGTCAAAAGCTGAGGAGAGGTCTAATAATACCTGGACTATGTTTTCTCCAGAGTCTATTGATATTATAATGTCACTGGAGACTTTTAGTCATGCTGTTTGTGTTTTCCAGAAAGCAGCCTGAAAGATTTCATAGATGCCATTTTTCTCCAAGTAGGACAATACCTGGACAGAGACAGCCTTTTCCAGGATTTCCATCATACAGTATATGGGAGTTTTAACATTAGTCTAAATCTTTGGTGTGATATTTGATCCAATCTGGGTTTTTGAGCTTTGGTTGTACCCATAGAGTCAGAGACCAATAAAGACCTTGGTAGAGAGGACAACAAAGAGGCTAGAACAGGGGTCTCAAGCTCGTTCCAGAAAGGGCCGTGCAGCCACAGGTTTTCATTCCAACCAAGCAAGACACATTAGGCTCCAGTTGTTGTTGGTTTTTTTTTTTTTGTTTTTTTTTTCAAATGAGTCCAGTCTTAACCTGAAGACTTAATGAGATAAGTGGAGTCAAGTGTGCTCCTGCTTGATATCTGCAGCCACATGGCCCTCTCTGGAACCTGTTTGACACCCCTGGACTCGAAGAATGCTTCAGTTTTTCTACAAGAGCAGACATATCATGTAATATCATCTAATTAATCATGTAATATCGTGTAATATAATCTAATTCACATCAGAGAAGGAAACCATGTTCAGACCCTCTCGGCTTGCATGTGAACTAAACAGACTAAATCAGAATGAGTACTCACAGAAACTGGACTGTAGGTGGAGGGTTTTGTGGACACACCCAAACTGCCTGAAAGTAGGTTTTTCTGGAGCTTTCCATGTGGCTCAGTGCAGATCCCTTCAGATGACACAAAGAATATCCATAAAACACATTGGCCTCATTTATCAAACGAGCGTAGAAATGAGCGCAGATCTGATCGTAAAAAGGATCATACGATTGGACCCACGTGTGTTTTATTAAAAGAATAGTTCACCCACAGAATGATGTAACTTTATTTTCCACTTCCCTTCATGGTGAGCAAGACTCTGGAGCACTTTTTTAATATGTCAAATGAAGCCGGAGATCAGGAAGGCTTCTCGTTTTCCCCCCAACTTTCATATAATGGAGTTTGATTGTGCCTGAGCACAAAAAGGTCCATAAAAGTTGTATCCTACGATCACATCCAAATCGATAACTGCGGAGTCTTGCATGGAAATGGTCGTACGCACAGATTTTCATCGTACGATCATTTGATAAATGAGGGCCATTTTGTTCATTGTTTATATTTACTGAAATAGCATAATGAGACCAGCTGCCTCTGGCATGCTGCTTTAATTAGTAGGTAAGAAAAAGATCAGTGAAAGAAAAATGAGAGATTACAAGCAGCATAATACCATCAGAGGACCGTTCTGCACCTGTTTAATTTTTAAGGAAACACCTTTTCCAGTCGACTGCACAAAGTACATCTTTAATTGTAGGGTATGAATAATTTTGAGGACGACCGTACATATTTTGTCAGATGAAAGAAGCAAACTGGACAGGTACAGGTTTTTTACTCAGCCTGGTGAACTAAAAAGTCTGTAAACATGTGAATGCATTATTTTACTGGTAAGAAATAGTAGTGAGCGACTAGCAGTGAGTTCATGAGCTGGTCAGGAACCAGTAGGGACATGATTATTTGGCAGTATTTTTGTCATTATTGTAAATATTGTAATTACTTAAAGTAGAAGTTGCTTAAAGGTTAAATATGTAATATTTTTATTAAAAGCTATATTCAAAAAAAAAAAAAAAAACCTCCACAGGTCGTTTGGGGGTGTATAGAATGAAAGTACAACATTTCCTCGAAAAATTATATTTAGCCTAAAAAAAATTATGAAATAAATTTTAACTGGTTCGATAATGGCATTATATTTACGTCTATAAGCCAATACACGCCGCCATTGCAGGTTGCCACATATGATCTCTGTGTGGAAACAATATTTTGGTCACAGTTAGGCAGGTACAGGGGAAAACCGTGGAGATGACGAGTGAAGCAGCTGCTTCAGAGCCCTGGAGATGTTGTTATCTGTTTCTGAGGAGGAGTGACCTGAGAAGAGCAAAACCTGGAGTAAATTTAGGTGAAGACGTCACTAAATGGACCCACATAAACGTTTTCCACGGAGTCAAAACACGGAAATGGCGACTTTCCTCCTGGATCGGTAAGCTAGTTTGTTTGCTAACGTGGCTAACGTTAGCTGTCGGTTATAAACTCCTCTGTGTTACTTGTTGGACATGCTGCAGACTGTTGGTCACTTGCGTATCGGCAGTGAGTCTGGCATCCCAGCAGCTGGAGTTGTTTTTCTGCTGTTGCAACTACAACCTAGACACACGTGATGTCGCTGTTCTGTCCGTGTTCCATATTCAACCTTTAAAGGGACTTGAGGCAAGATTAAGAAACAAAACTCACAACTGCCGCGACTGCCACTTCAGGTAACTGCAGTCACGAGCCAAGCCGTCACAGGAGCGTAAACTGAAGCTAGAATGTTGTTTACTAACCTTCTTTTTAGTAGTTCCACTTTTTAGTGTCTTCCAGTTGATCTGGATCGTTTGCTGACGGCAGAAGAATCCATAACTATCGCTTAGTGTTTGAATTTACCGCAACCATCTTCTTCTGCATCAAAACTGCGGATGTAGGTCATTTGACGTCATCTATGGAATGATAGGGGGGCCAAAAAAAAAAAAAAAATTGAAAAAAAAAAAAAAAAAAAAAGGGGAAAAAAAAAAAAAATACCTAAAAAAAAAAAAAGTTTATTTTTTAATTTTTTTTTTTAAAAAAAACAAAAAAAATATTTTAAAAAATTTTTTTTTTTTTTTTAATAATTTTATTATTTTTTATTTTTAATATCC
>JALJCO010003222.1:12500-17696 GCA_023101725.1 Atherinomorus stipes
ACTGAAAACCCGTTTAACTTGCTCCTTCTGAAATACGGAGGGTTGCCCCTGGTTACTTACACATGCTGGCTTGCTAGTGGTGCGTTCCCCCCCAGTCGGCTGTGTTTCCTCCTCATAGAAACAACACGAAGAAAAGAGCGAATCGGGAACAGCCTTTCACATCTACGTCACATCGAAAATAGCGTATCCCACGTGGGTTTATATCCGGCCATTGGAAGGCAGGTAACCCTCCACTACACACTAGAAGTGAAGACAAAACGACTGTAGCTTCGGAGTTGAGAAGCTAATTAGCTAACTGTTTGTTAGCATGGCGGAACAAACTTGTGTGTTCTGTAGCCTGTCTGTAAGGCACAAAGAGCGGGGGGGAGCTTCATTCATACACTCATGGGAGGAAGCCAATCAGACGGAAGTTCATGAGAAGGACCCGGAAAAGCCTGCTGTTGGACCACAAGCCTCTCTTCTAGTATACAAATACAGCTGGATACAAAGATACCAGAAGGTTTTTTTTTAAACAGAAACGATGCAGAATGCATTCAATAATAATGGAGAACACAGAAATATTAATGAAATGACCATGGAAGTACATATTTAAAAGCAAAAAACAAGCCAGAGATGGAGGGATTTAGGGGTCTGTTGCAAGAAGGAGGAAAAAAAAACTGAGAGAGTAATGATGAACTGTGGGTTGAACCAGAGTTGAAACCTAGCTCCCTGATTTGAGTTGGTTTAATCAACTCAAGATGAGGGGTTTAACGGGGGAAGAAAAAAAAAAAAAAAAAAAAAAAGAGGAAAGGAAAAGGGAGGGGGGGGGGGGAAAAGGGAGAAAAAATTTATAAAAAAGGGGGGTTAAAATGGGGGAAAAAAAAAAAAAAAAAAAAAAAAAAAAAGGAGGGGGGAGAGGAAAAAAATAAAAAAAAACAAAAAAAAAAAAGGAAATAAGGAAAGGGGGAATGTTCGAATCCAGCTTTGTACTTTTACCACAGTCTTTTTATTTATTTAACTTGAGTGAAATCCCTCAGGGAGAAGCGCTCGTCGGCAGCATTAAGATTAAATATAACCGTCGAATTTCTCAAATGCCCTGCGTCTACAATGAAAGAAAAAAAAAAATCTATTTGCGAAAAAATGCAGGGTAGCTAATAGACAATATGCTTCGAGAGAAAAGCATATCGCAACATAAAAAAAAAGCCACAACAAAAATTGAACTGCAGTTCTCCGCATGGCAACCGAACACTTTATCCATTTAGCCAGAACCAGACAGCTGGACAGTCAAATGATCAGCTTAAACCATCTCTTGTAAACAGAGACAGGACCTCCAACTATCACGTATGAAATGAAATGAAATGAAATGAAATGAAATGAAAATGAAATGAAATGAAAAATTTACCAATAACAGCAGCTGGAGGTCATTCGCTTACACCTTGTAAATTCAGAGACAGGACCTCCAAGTAAGAGGAAGAGGGAAGAAGAGAGGGGAAGAGAAGAAGGAAGGGTAGAGGGAGAGAAGAAAAAAATAGAAAAAAGAAAGAAAGAGGGGAAAAAAAACAGAAGGAAAAAGGAAAAAAAAAATCACGAGAAAGAGGAAGAGGAAAGAGAAGAAAAGAGAAGAGAAAAAAAAAAAAAAAAATAAAAAAAAAAAAAGTATAAGAAGAAGAACACGAAAAAAGGAGAAAAAGAAAAAGAGAGGGAAAAAAAGAAAAAATCCGAGAAAGAGGAAAAGAAAAAAAAAAAAAAAAAGAAGAAAAAAAAAAAAAAAGAAAGAAAAAAAAAAAAAAAAAGAAAAGAAAAAAAAAGAAAAAAGAGGAAGAAGAAAAGAAGAAATTTAATTTTTGGCTGGTGATATTATAAATGTACGGACGGATCAGCTCGTGTATGTAGATAACTGACCGTGATGTGTAACTGTAACGTCAGAAATGACAACTGTTGGGAAATTAAACTTCTATCCGTGGTCTGATAATGATCTCTGAATATTTAACCCTTCATGCAGCATCTTAATCCATAAAATCCTCATCAAAAGATAAGGATGTAACCTACCGACTCTGATTTATTTTTTAACATGTTTTATTTAAGACGGCAGCAGCCAAAACTCACCGCTGACTTAATGAATGAATGAGGAAAGGGAAACGGCGAGTGTGACTAAAAGTGGGTGGAGACAGTGAGAAACTCCAAGGTTTCTCCACACTAACCTGCTCCCGACCAGGTTAGTTTCAGAGAGTCTGTTACCATGGTAACTGACCGAGGGTTTAAGTTACCCCTGTTCGTGCAACAGGCTAGAGTTACTCCTCTTTCCCTGGGTTGAGTTACCTACCTTTGTGTTACGAAAAACTCAGAGTTTCCCCGAATTTCGGGGGAAAACAACTCAGGGTTTTCATTAAACCTGCTTCGTGCATAATTATTTGACCATTAAGCTGTCTCTATTTCTGGGTAAATGAGCAAGGATAACGTCTGTCACGCAGAAAGTTGCGGTTTGATCCCAGATGTAACTTTCTTCATGTTGCCATACGCTTTCCCCTCAAAGCAGATAGGCTGTTGTTTATTGCCCTGCGTTTTTTCGTGAATATTTTTTTTTTCTTTAATTGGAGATGTAGGGCATTTGAGAAATGTGACGGATATATTTCATCTTAATGCTGCCGACAAAAGCGCTTCTCCCCCACGGGATCGCACCCAAGTTATATAAATAAAATGGCTGCGATAAAAGTACAAAACTGGATTTGAACACCAGCCATCCAGGTGAAAGATATATGCGCAAACCATTCAACCAAATTGGCATCTACAAAATCAGCTGGAATCATACTGACAGCATCTGAGACTGTCGCGTTACCATTGAACAGTTCTACTCTATAACATCGTTGTGATTGTAAAGGACAACATTTAAACTTAAATGTTCTCCCACACTGTCTTTCTTTTTTTTAAAATTGCAGCAGCAGTTCAAACTCACCATATCAGGCTTTGGAAGTTTGTTCCATTTAATGGCGAGCGCAGCCCCGCCTTTGCGTCTACGTTGCCATGGTGACTCATCGAATCAGTGCTCAATTGATGCTGGCTTTTATCCTGGTAGAGCATGTTTAAAACCCTGGGTTGAACTACCCTGAGTTGATTAAACCAACTCAAATCGGCTGTTCTGGGACTGGAAACTCAGAGTTTCGAATCTCTGAGTAGATCAACTCAGAGTTCAGGGTTACACTCAGAGTTTGTTGACCCTGCTTCGTGCAACAGACCCCAGGTCTGGTCAGCTCTGGTCTGGTCTGGTTTTGGTTCTGGTATGGCCTGGTGCTACTCACATTTTCCTTCTCTGTCTTGTTCTTTCTGTCCTTCTCTTTTCATGTGTGTGTGTGCGTGTAGTGTTTAAAACATTGAATTTAAGATCTGGAATGCTGCCAAAAAATAACAGTTTGTAATCTTTCTTGGGCTTTACATCTCAAAATACTACACAGAGCCCACCTAGCTCAAACGCGAGTGTCCAAATCAGTGTTGCCAGGTGTACGATAATTATCGTATTTGTACGATAATTTGGCCCCCTGTACGATGTACGATCAATAATCCTAAAAAAGGGCAAATGTACGATAATTTGACCATTTCATATCAATGTGAGCAAAACTGTCGGCTGGCGAATTTTTTTGTGAACCCTGAAGGCATCAGTTCCCATGTGACACGTTACCAGCCAATCATGCTTTGCTGAGCGTGAGATGCGAGTGACGTCCATGTGTTGATTGGCTGCATGGTAGCTGCACCCGCCCTAGGAGACGCTCAGACAGGAAGGCGAGCGAGATTCAAAACCAAAACAACACGAAGGAAGAGGAGGACATATTAGTATAAATAATAAATGAGTAGAAGCCGGATTTACTGATGGAGTGCGAGAAACGTGGCCACCATCTTGGACCGGTCACAGCTCAGTTAATAACTGTGGACGAACGATGCCAGAGCTGCGCAGCATCTTCTGCTGTAATCGGCGGAGCATCGAAAGCAGCAAACTGGGAGTTACTTTTCACAAGTAAGACTGAGCATCAATATAAGTTGTGTTTAGTGGTTAAAATATTTACCGGCCTGTAATAATCTGTCTACCAGTGACATCATGCCAAGCGAGTCAGGCTCACTCACATTTGGTGGTCGCTGTTGAAGTTATGTCATGAAAATGAATATGAAACTTCATAAACCCTACATGCATATCATCTGTGTAGATTACAGCTGATATTATGACGCCATTAACCCATTCCGTACTGACGCAGCAAAGTCACGAGTGCCTGTGAGCGCTTTTAAACACTAGAGTGACAATATTTCAGCATCAGTGGAGTTGTTATTTTACTTATGACGAGTGTACGATAATTTCCCTCAAAATACGATAATTTTGAGTCTCTGGTACGATAATCCTATATTTCCCACCTGGCAACACTGGTCCAAATTCAAACCTGGCTCCTCACGACTTTGTCCTAAATGTAAAGTACAGGAAGGCAGCCTCACTCATTGTCTCTGGTCTTGCCCCAAAATTCAGAAATATTGGGGATCTGTCCTCTATGAAATTAAATGCATTTTGAAAATTCAACTTGATCCTGACCCGGTGTCTCTCCTCCTTGGTCCACCAAACAACGTTATTGCAAATAAAAAACAAGAAAATTGTTCAATGTTCTCACCTTCTGTGCCCGAAAAAAAATTTTGCTCCAAAACATTGAATTTCAACGAGGAAATTCTCAAAATTACCTCAATGGTGGAGAACGCAGTGGACTGGAGGTAGCTTCCGCTTTTTTTTGACGTGGGTAACCTTGATTCGTGTCCCCACAAACATTGCGTGCAGTGTGACTTCCCTCCAGAAAAATCAAAGAGTGATCCAAATACAGCATACTGACGGTGGTGATTAGTGGAAGGGTACTTCCAGCAGCGTGCTGTGCTGATCCTGTGGTAATCTGTCCTGTATGAACTTTACCATAGAATCAGCCCAGTGCAACATTAAGTAGCCCTCATACAGGCTGGACAGTTAGTTTAATTTACAAACACATTCTGTAAATCTTATGAATGCTGTATTACCTACATCTGTCAAAGTGCCAGTGAGGGTCACGACCCCCTCCATTCTCCACCTCCTCAAGATGTCTCTCAGTGGAGGCTGAAAGGAGGTTATACCCCTCCTCCATCCAGCCTCTCACTGACCTGCACTGGCGAGCTTCTATTAAAGCAGCTTTCCCTTTTGCTGTTAGTTTCTGCTCTCCGCCA